>JAXGGA010013113.1:0-36358 GCA_038373865.1 Uloborus plumipes
GATGGTTGCTTTGGAGAGATTTTGCTACATGTCAAAAGCATATTCATATTTTAAAAAAATCGTACTAAGTTGTTGCTAGGAATAATAGAAATGCGCTGTTACGAATAGTAGAAAAGAGGAAACTAATGCAAAATTGTGCTGTCATAAATCCTTCAGAAAGTGAATTATTTGAAAATAAATATGCTTTTTTCAATTTTCCTGTATTCATTAATATTATTGTTGTTGTTGTTATTGCTATAAATATGTATCTGTAGTAAGGTAATGTTTTTAAATAATTATGAAACTGTAAAAAATATCACCAAATTAACAATTCAAATTTAAAATTTGGGAAGGAGTATATTACTTAATTTTTAGGGGAACCTTGAATTTTAGATAACCTTAATACTATGTTTTAAGCTCTTTTTCCTGAACATTTACAGGTTGTGGACAACCATGTCATAAGGTACAACCCTCCAGAAATTTTCTCACAATCGAAATATTATAGTAATACCAGCAATAAAAGCAGGACTTATGGCAGTTTAGTAGTGGGAGCTGAAAATGCTGATCCTCAATTGGTAAGAAATTTCAATTTATTGTTGATTGTTATTTATTAGTTTTTGAAAAAATATTCATGTTAACAAGTTTTCCTGATATTCTCTCTTGATTTTTGTTTTTGAAAAATATGTAAATAATAACTTTTCTCTTAAAGAATACTTATGCCTAATTTAGATATGACTGCATGTTTGATCTTTTAAGCTTTTTTGAACTTCAAGTAGCTCTAAAGATGCATGAAGAATGAAATTTATTAAAATTCTAAGTCTTGGAATGGGATACCATTATATACCAAGTTTTCTTAACAACAATCATGAAGCACTACATTTTATCATGTTATAATTTATGAAAGGAACTGGCAGAAACAGATCAAGATGCCTATTTTAGAAATTACTTAATGATGTGAAAACAAATACTAGTGACTCATTATCAATATTTGTTAATTTTCTAAGCCAGGTGCAGCAAAAAGTATTTTTTCTTGCTCATCAGCTTGCACTGTAAATGATGATATTATATTCTCAACTCATTAGATACAGATTTATCTTAGGGCACATTTTGGAATAAAAATATCTGATGGATCAAGGAACATGAAATGTAATATCTTTGCTTTAAAGACTCCCCCTTTCCAAACCTCATAAGGCTTTCAAAAAAACATGATATTCTTTTTTCGAAAATTTCATGTAAATTGTTTCTATGATCCATTGGACAAGAGCCTATAAAAGACTAGTATGTACAAGAAACAGCATGAATAACTTTTTTCAGCATTCGTCAATTGTTTCCTTATTTTTAGACATTGGTCACTGTTTTTACTTTTTAAAATGTTTTACTTTGGCACAGATAAAACATCAACAAAAAAACATTCCCCATAAACAAATCTCGTTAAAGAAAAGGGAGGCATTTAGAAGAAAAAATAGCATTGTATTTTACTTTAGTCTTTGTATAATCTACCATTTATAAAAGAATAAGTGATGTGGGTACAAATGCATATGTTTGTTATTCAGGTACAGCGATGCTTTAAAATCACATTTTCCACACGCACATGCTTTATTTGATATTTATGCATCCTTTTATTAGAATCATTTTCTTCTTGTTTTTCCCCATTTCAGCTATTAATTAAGTTTTAGTGAAAACTTTAATAAGTGAGATTTTTTTTTAGTTTGAAAGCATAAATATGCTGCCAAGATCATTGAGAGCAGTGGTTCTCAACAGGGGCGATACCGCCCCCCCCCCCGGTGGACGGTGGGAAGATGTTGAGGGGCGGTGAACATATTTTGGGCGGCAGGGGGCGGTGGACATATTTTGGGCGGTAAGGGGGCGATCGGCATATTTTGAAATGTGCTTGTGAAGATATGTTTCATGTGGGGGTTGGAGGAAACCCTCATCTCTTATATCACCAAGGGATAGCTTAAAAATTTATTTTCTGTGTATATCTCCCGAACCCCAATCTTTCTAATAACGTCTCGAAGGATAGCCTAAAATTTGAAAATAGCACTTGACTTTCAGAGCCACCTAACTTGACCGACTTTTTGTGCCAGAGCATCCCCTTTAGCAACATCAAAGGTCATCAATCGCATTTCTCATGGTGCAATGTGAAAAAAAATTCTGTATAAAACTCCTGACCCTTAACCATTCCCTCTTCATTAACGAAAATAGTTTAAATTTTGCGTTTTTTATACTTCAATTTCGGAGAACGTTGGAAGGCGCTCTGCCTCCCTAACATCACCAAACTTAGCCTTTAAATAACTTCAATTATGAAAATTCTTTATAGGAGACCACTTTCTCCCTAGTTAATTTTACTAAAAATTGTTTAAAATTACTTCAATTTTAAATGTTTCTCCAATTTTAAATACTCTGTATTGTCCTAAGTTGATGTCATAAATTCACTCATAAGCAAAACTATTTTAAAGAAAATAAAATCATATTTTTTATATTAAAGGCTATTTTATATCATTGCTTTGGCCTTACTTTATTCTTGATATTGACATTATTTCTTTTAATATAGTTTACTGCAGCCTATAATGGCCTTTTTGCGGAAGCAGGTGTAATGCCAAAGAAAAAATTAACACGTTTTCGAATAACCCCTGATGCTAAAATTGAGCCAGGTGAGAACATAAGTTTTTTATCTAATATTTTTTAAGTACCTCTGTTTATTTCTCTCTTTTTCTTTTTAAACGTTATATATTATTTTGAAATAACACATCTCTTTTTACATAAATTCTAATTTTTCTCTTCTAGTGTTTAAAGCTTAGAATTTAAATGTAAAGCTGAAAGCATTTTCCAGTTAAATATGCATTTCCTTTTGCTCTTGATATTTTAAAGTAAATTGTATAATAAATGAAATACAGTCAATTCTCGATAACTCAAATTTGAAGGGACCGAAAAAAAACTTCGAGTTATCGGAAGTTCGACTTATCATTAGTTTCGATTTCCAACATTATAATAATAAAAACTTGCAATAGTTAATTAATGTATAGATAACTGACAAGTAATTAATTAATTTAAATATACTATTTAAGTAAAACGTTAAGAAAAAAAAGAAATCTTTCTTTTCATACATATTGCATTCTTGTGGGATAATCCATGATTTTAAGCTGCATTGAGCAGTTTTGTATCTTAAAGAACGGTAAATATTACTGCTTTTTCACATATCGTTCTTCCTTGGCAACAGAATCATTTTCTTCCATGGCTTGCATGTACCCTTCAGTGTTTTAATCATATTTCTTAAATTCACATCAAAGAAAATTTCTTTATCAACTGCTTTAAAAGCCTTTTTGTGGTTAAATTTAATACTCGCTATGCCACTCTCACAATACATTAAAGAATAAAGAAGCAAAAATTTCGGGAATCAAATTCCTTACAGACGCAATAAGTGCAAACAATACAGCAAGAGCCACTGCAGGTGTTATTCCTTTATTGCACATTGCTTCAACAGATCTTTTAACTTCAGATTTAATAAACTTCAGAATAAATAAAATTTCATGCTCTCACTTGAAAGTTTTTTCTGATTTTTAACCATCAAATGTTTAGTCACCTCAAAAAAACTTCGAGTTAAAAGAAGTAAACTTCGAGATATGGAGGAAAATTAACATAGAATTGAAGACAAAAGGATCGGGACCTAAGAAGAAGTTCGAGTTATAGTAATATTCGAGTTATCGGACTTCGAGTTATCGCGAATTGACTGTATATGATAACTAGCCTGCTAAACTCCTTGGAATTTTTCATTTTTAGGTACACCTCTGTTTGCTAATCATTTTAGAGTTGGAGATTTTGTTAATGTTCGAGGAATAACGTAAGTATATGCATACTTTTTATTTTCCCACTTTTTATTTTAGCTATATCTAAAACAAATAATTAGTTTTTGTTGGCTTTACTATTTACTAACAGAAATAACATTTTATCTTGAGTAATAACTGAAAAGTAACAATAGTACGTCTTTTGTGTCTATTTTTATTTTTTTTTTTTTGCACTATCACACTTATTTTTAATTACTTGCACTTTGTATTCATTAATCACACACATAAACAAAAACACACTATCTTAACACTAAATTTGTTGCATACAACTTTATACATTAAAAGCTGTAAAAAAAAAATACTACAAAATAATGAAGAGAGAAATTGGCATAATAAATAAAACTTTGTAAATATCTTACTGTTCTGGATACTATAGCAAGGTCTTTAAAACCATAATTGAGAAAAGTAGCTTTAAAATTGAAAATATATCTTTCCTTCATAGTCTTTTGTTTTCTTTTTAGTTCAAAATATCATTTAAAATATATAAATATATATATTATAAATTTAGCATATTATAATAACTAGGGGAAATTTGGAATTTTTATCTTTTTAAACATGCTAAGCATTAGGGATGCACCGATTAATCGGCCACTTGACCGATTATTAATAATCGGCAAAATTATACGGATTAATCGGCGGAAAAAAATATTTTTTAAATATTATATTTTAAAGTATATCTTCACCAAGAAATTTTGATGAATAATTTTATCAACAGAAAATAAATTTAATTATCTGAAATTTTTACTAAAACATGTAGTATGAGGGGTAAGAGTATAGGGTAAAAACAAAACAAATAGTTTTCATATAGTGCTTAAAACTGGATGGAATATCAAAGATTTCCATCAGAGCTTATATTCATATGGCACTATTAGAAATAATCGTACTCCTGAACTTTTAAATTGGAATACGAAAATATAAGCATTTAGTTTTATTTATAATCAGTCAAATTTTCGCAATCAACAAGCAGAAAAATATGTGTTGAATAAAATTTCTTTAAGTATGCCTCGAACATGAAACTGCGAAGAACAAATTTATAAACTAGAAATAAATAATTTACTGCAAACATAAGTATAACATGTAGTACGAAAATATACTGAGTAAAAATAAAGAAATAATAATTCAAAGAATGAAATATAAAAAAATAATCCTCACATTTGATATGAATTTTTTAATAATTTAAATTTCCTCTTTTAAATAAATGTACACCTATTAACAACGTTGCAACATTTTTCATGAGTCGATACTTTTCTCTTTGGCGTAATGCTTTTAGGTAACCTCTCAGTTTCGCAAAGAGTAAAAGTTTTGAATTAAATGCCTACTAATATAATAGGAAAATAAAGTTTAAATTAAAAGCACTCCTAAATTAAATCTCCAACTTTTTTTTTTTTTTAATTTCATATCAAGTTAACGTAATTAATAATATGTTAATGTAATTTTTCTAACAATAATATGAAACTTTGTTCAAAAATTGAATAAATTTCGAAATTATTTTTTCAAAACTAGGAAAACGGAAAAAATTAAATTTTTTCTGGAAGATAAATTAGTAACTATTTCTAAAATCGGCATTGTAAAAGAAAAAAAAAAAAAGCAGTGATTGTGAAATTTGTAGCATTGAAAATGATCCCTTATGAACATTAATCGGCTGGGCCGATTAATCGGCCGATTATCAAAAGCCGATTAATCGGTAATCGGCCAATTTGCTTATCGGTGCATCCCTACTAAGCATTAAAAATCAAAATAGCAAACATCTCTTTTACTCCCTGCTCTCTTTCATTTCATCCTTAGAAAGTTGAGGGGAGGGGGAGGGTATCCAATTTATCCCTATTATGGTCTTCTATTTTCATATATTTTACTGCTCCAAAATGAATTTCACTCCTCAAACAAACGTCGAGTATTTTCACATCTTGAAAAATGTCTTTGCTATATCTTTGACTTGAATTACATTAAGGTCATTCCATGTCAAGTGTACGAGGCGTCCCCACTCGACCGCCTCCGATTTTGATGAAAATTTTTTTGGAAGTACTTATAAGACTTGCATGAAGCCATACCAAATTATAGCTCCATAAGCTCTATAGTTCAGCCAACATAAATTATCTTGTAAAGGCCTTTTTTCGTGTCTTGAAAAAAATGACCAAATCGTCAAGTTTGTGCTTTTATTGCCCGCGACCTAAGACGATTATATGGCTCAAATTTGGTGGTTCTGATCACTGTTTAAGGTAGAATAGCCTACTTGTGTAACAAAAGCCCAATTCGCTGTTGATTTTTTGCAATTTGCTTCCAAAGTTGGTAAAATATCGTATTTTGGCAAATTTTGACCATACATTATCAGCTTGTATCTGCTGAAAGAATGACTTTCTGAAGCTAATTCTTTCCTCGATTGTAGCCTGATAGTTCGTCCAAAAGGTGTGCAAGTGGCATCTTGATAACTCAAGAATTGCTGAATTATGAGAGTTGAAATTCCAGTAAAAAAAAATTCTCAATTTTGTCTCAATTTCAAAGGGCAATATCTCAAAAGGGTGATCTTGTATTTCATTTTTTTTTACATCATTGGAAAGAGCACTTTTCTTAACTAAAAAACGTTATTCTTATTTTTGAGACAAACCAGTTTCAAGGATGCAGATCAAAAATGTGTATGTCATTCCACTTGAAATCAAAGAAAAAAAATCATTTAGACCTCAAAAGTTGATGTTAATTTGTTCTATTAAAATTTACAGGGGCTATTGTACTTATGTTCTGATGAAGAAACCCTTTTTTAGATATTTTTGATTTTTAGTTTTTGTGTGTGCATCCGTAAAAACTCAAGAAATGGCAAAAAGTAAAGTTTCGTTTTTAACGAAAAGAATTATCTTTTTATCGCTGTCGTAAGAGCTTGAGTCTTTTCCTTATGTGTTATATTTAAGCTCTTGAAGTAGAATTTCGGATGATATGTCACTTGGCAAGGTTATAGGTCATTAATATTTCAATGTCATAAAAAGCATTATCCCATTTTTCATCATTTTTCTTTATGGGCAAATTGCAATCATAGGCTGAATATCTAGACACACCCTCGGCAGTATAAAGAATGGACTTTCAATTACTACTTATCATGTTTTCAATTACTATTGTTATCATTTACATGGCGGAAATAATTGCAATATTCAACTCTATTGAAAACTAACTTACGTTATTGCTTTTTTGAATAATGGCTTTGCAGAGTCCCATTATACATATTTTTTATCACATACACACCATATTAATTGTTTTATTTATTTATATACATCATTTATCAATTATTTTTATTTTTAATTTTTTGAAAAAGTAAACTGCTTTTTATGACCTTAAAATATTAATGACACCTTGCAACGTGACATATCATCCGAAATTCTGTTCCAAGAGTTTTAAGATAACTCCTAGAAAAGACTCAAGCTCTTATAGCAGCGATAAAAAGGTAATTCTTTTTGTTAAAAACGAAACTTTATTTTTTTTCATTTCTTGAGTTTTTACGGATCTAAATAAAAATCAAAAATATCTAAAAAAGGGTTTTTTCATCAGAACACAAGTACAATAGCTCCTGTAAATTTTAATAGAACAAATTGACATGAACTTTTAAGGTCTATGTCTTTTTTTTTCTTTGATTTCACTTGGAATGGCATACACATTTTTGATCTGCAATGTCCCCTTGAAACTGGTTTGACTCAAAAATAAGAATAACGTTTTTTAGTTAAGAAAAGTGCTCTTTCCAATGATGTAAAGAAAATTGAAATTCAAGATGACCCTTTTGAGATATTGCCCTTTGAAATTGAGAAAAAAAAAATTTACTGGAATTTCAACTCCCATAATTCAGCAATTATTTCAGCTATCAAGATGTCACTTGCACACCTTTTGGACATACTAACAATCTACAAACGAGGGAAGAATTATGTTCAGAAAGTCATTCTCTCGGCAGATATAAGCTGATAACCTATTTTCAAAATTTGCCAAAATACGACTTTTTACCAACTTTGGCAGCAAATTTCAAAAAATCTACAGTGCATTGAGCTTTTGTTTCACAAGTAGGCTATTCTATCCTAAACAGTGATCAGAATCACCAAATTTGAGCCTGATGATCATCTTAGGTCGCGAGCAATAAAAGCACAAACTTGACTATTTGGTCATTGTTTTTCAAGACACGAAAAAGAGGCCTTTACAAAATAATTTTTATTGGCTGAACCATAGAGCTTATGGAGCTATAAGTTGGTATAGCATCATGCAAGTTTTATATGTACATCCAAAAAAAAATTTATCAAAATCGGAGGGGTCGAGTGGGGATTTTCTCAAAATTTGGGACACTTGACATGGAATGACCCATTATCTTTTCCATTTTTGTTTATATTTTTTAATGATATTCACATCTTTTTTATAATTGTAGACGATACCATGGTTTTCAAGGTGTTATGAAGAGGTATGGTTTTCATGGTGGACCTAAAACACATGGTTGTACTAAGAGTCATCGTCGCCCGGGATGCATCGGTGGTGGGGTAAGCTAGTTTTATTACTTTGATCTTTTTTTTTTTTCAAAAAATGAAGAAAAGAAAAACCATGAAATTTCGTTAGAGCATGTAGTGATGTAGTACAAAGCCATACGTTGTTGAAACTCTTAACATGTCTTTGGGGAAGGAAATACTATTACTTCTAAGTAATTGTGTACAATAAACTCCAGGTTATTCCCAGAATAGGGTGGCATGGTACCGAGGACAAGTAATTTCATGAACGATTGGCAAAATTGATAAAAAACGATACTTGTGTGTGCAAAAGTTTAAAAAATAAGTAACACTGACATACATTCAAACTATACTTAAAGCAACAACAATGTATGTAAAAACTGAGAAAAGATGGCTTATTATTGCAAATGGATAAACAGATTAAACACAGTCTCGAGCAAATCCTACAAACAGAGTAACCATGGATGCAAGACCTTCCGTCTCAGGACGGATTTCCGTCTTGACAAAATCGCCAAGACGGACCATGGGACGGAAAAAAAATCTATCTCATTCCTTCAATATTTACTTGAAAAGAAAACAAAACTGAAGGGAATATAAAATCAGATTTCTTTAAAGTACATTTTAATCATTATTCTAATCCAAAATTATTCGTATAGAAGCCTTTCTTTCTCTTTCCGAATAAACGAACTGCAATGACGTAATTCCTTTGTTGATGTTTCCTTAACTTCATCAAATATGACCTGCATTTCGTTTTTAAGATTTCATTTTATGTGCCTCCTGTAACGTCGTCAAAAATTGAAACACCTTATTCTAATATCACTAAACATTGTCTAAAAATAGGTTTTTTGAACTAAAGTCAGACAAATCCCTCCCCCCTCTTGATTGCTATACTTAAAACTATGATCTTGCTGCTAAAAGTAAAATTAAGCCCCCCCCCAGTTTAGAATATTTAATGAACAATAGGGTGGAGCGAAAAACAAAAATTTTGGAATTTTTTTCTGTAATACCCGGCAAAAGCTGTGCATGCGTAAGTACAAAACACGTGTAAAATATTATCAAGTTTGAACAACTCCTTTAGGGTCCTACCAGGGCTTGAATTTCTCTAAAAATACGAAAAAATATCAATTTTCAAAAATTTTTTGGAAAATATACATAATCACCATTTTTGTTCTATAACCATTAAAATGCTTCCTTTTAACACTCTGTTCATGCATCTTCAAAATTATTTACATTCTATTCAGTATTAAGTTTGTACATGAACCGTAAAGTTCTGTGAAATTAACCAAAAATTGACATTTTTTACCATTTTTTGCACATTGCAATAAATTCTTCTTTTGTAATCCAGATTCTATTTTTTTTTGCAATGAATGGGCAAAATGGAGCTTTTAGTTGTAAATGCAATTATATTTCATTACATTAACAGCCTAGAACGCACCACAAGGAGGTAGCTGCATTTCGGGTGTCATTCTGCCTTTCCCATTCACCCAGCCACGTTGTTTACATATTTTCAACACATATATATGGATGCAATTACTATCTGATGTTAAACAGGTTTCTCCTTTTGAAGCACAGTGTGAAGTTTGACTCATGACACAGTTTTTACCTTGACGATTGCGAGCATATAGTTTTGCATTTAAATTCATATCTTGTCTCTTCCTTCAATAGCAATCTACCGTCTCAATAACCAGTTTTGAACCCTTAAAACAATCGGAGTGTAGAAGAGGTATACTTATTGAATCACTGATAAAGTACAATTTGTTTTCGAAAAGTTGTTTTATTAACGTTGCAAGAACTCGGTGGAAGATACCAAAGCTTTAAAAAGGGATAAAAGTACTTGATGGACATTGTCAATGTAATACAGAAATAAAAAAGTGACCCTGATCTCACTATCAAAAATTGGAGACCTTTCAGTCATTGGCTTTCATTAATTCGAACTAACAGAGTGATGAAGTTGTTGATTTTCAAGCTGAGTTTCTAATGAGATACAGATACTCGTCAGTTATATCATTAAAAAATACGCTTCTGTATAGTTCAAGAAATTAGAAATTTAAAAAAAAAAAAGGAAAAATTTCTATGGAGCTGTAATCATATTTAAAATTACACATTCTATAAAAGTTTAAAACTATAAGAATACATTGACTGGTTAACGCGTGTTTACTTTCCTCCCATTAATGATGTCAATTTAAAAAAATCTCATAGTTTGAACTTTCAAAATTTAATATTGGTCATAAAAGTTCTCGTTTAGTTATGAAAGTGTTTTCTGATGTTGTATGCCTTTCCGTAACCCAACTCCTGTACAGTTTGACTATCGTCTACTGCCGTGCATGGCCAATTACAAGTTCTCAAAATTAACAAAGCAGGCATTTCTTCGAATCATCGGATCCACGAAGAAGAGAAGATCATTAATTAAATGAATTATAGGTTGCGTAACTTTCATTATACATACATACAATTCCATGTTTCACGGAAATTTTCTTTCTTTTTTTTAAATTTCTAATTTCCTGAACCATTATATTATTTAAAGATATAACTGACGAGTATCTTCATCTCACTAGAAATTCATCTTAAAAATTAACAGATTCATAAGTCTGTTAGCTCGAATTGACGAACGCTAATGACTGAAAGGTCTCCGATTTTTGATAGTGAGATCAGGGTAACCATTTTCTATTTGTATTACATTGACAATGTCCATCAAATACTTTTCCTCTTTTTTTAATCCGTTTTTAAAGCTTCGATATCTTCCACTGAGTTCTTGCAACGTTAATAAGTTAATTTAAAAAAAAAAAAAACAAGTTGCACTTTATCAGTGATTCATTAAGTATACCTCTTCTACACTCCGACTGTTTTAAGGGTTTAAAACTGGTTAGTGAGACGGTAGACTGCTATTGGAGGAAAAGACAAGACATGAATTTAAATGAAAAACTTTATGCTCGCAATCATCAATGCCAAAACTGAGTCATAAGTCTAACTTCAAACTTGGATTCAAAAGGAGAAACCTGTTTAATATCAGATAGTAATTGCATCCGTATAAATGTGTTGAAAATATGTAAACAACGTGGCTGGGTGGATGGAAAACGCAGAATGACACCCGAAGTGCAGCTACCTCCTTGTGGTGCGCTCTGGGCTGTTAATGTAACGAAATATAATTGCATTTACAACTAAAGCTGCATTTTCCCCATTCATTGCAAAAAAATAGTATCTGGATTACAAAAGAAGAATTGTTGCTATGTGCAAAAAATGGTAAAAAAAGTCAATTTTTGGTTAATTTCACGGAAATTTACGGTTTATGTATGAACTTAATACTGAATAGAATGTAAATAATTTTGAAGATGCATGAAAAGAGTGTTAAAAGGAAGCATTTTAGTGGTATTAGAGCGAAAATGGTGATTATTTAAATTTTCCAAAAAATTTTAGAAAATTGACATTTTTTCGTATTTTTAGAGAAATTCAAGCCCTGGTAGGACCCTAAAAGAGTTGTCCAAACTTAATTATACTTTACACGTGTTTTGTACTTACGCATGCACAGCTTTTGCCGGGTATTACAGAAAAAAATTCCAAAATTTTTGTTTTTCGCTCCACCCTAATGTACATTCGTCTCTATTGTTTGACGTATATTTAAGTGCTCACTGCACGAATAGAACTGACCAGTCGTGACTGAAAGGGCATTCTAGATATACTGAAGGAAACATCTATGAACAGCGTTTTTGAACTTTCGAAAAAGCTTTTATTTCACGACATTTCAGACATTAAAAATAGCCTCAGGTCCGTCATTTCAAGTTTTTTCAGGGGGGGGGGGCAAACACAATGCAAATTCATCGGAAAGCATCCAAAACCACGCCCACTTACAGGTAAATATATTGATTTCTCAAAGTCGGAGGGGGGGTAATTGACCCCCTGCCCCCCTGAATAGCCCTTTTATTTTGGATAGAAATAACCAAGCAAAAATTAGAGCAATTTCCAGCATTTATCAAAATAAAAGCGTTAAAATATTCTAAAAACCTAAACAGCTCAGTTTGATCATAGAGCATGTATATGAAAACACACGTTTTACTACGTGGAATACTAACTTAACAAATGTTCCTGCTGAAAAGTAAAATGTAGTTAAAAAACGCATAACAAGCAAATTTAGAAGAAAAAAACACTGTTGCGCTTGTTTCGGGTTTACAAAGAAACTTTTTATTTGAATGCAAAATAAGTTAGAGAATGGATAAAAAGATTGTCGAGAAATATTTGCATTTAACTAGCGTCGAAACATCGGCGAAACACTCCAAATAGTAAAATGAAAAAAAATCTCAAATAAATTTAATCAAAATATTTATTTAAACTATTTTTTTTTGCCAATTGACAAACTGATGCAGAAAGCTTTAGATTTATTTAGTTTATCTTTTGTGTGAAGGCAATATAGATGTGAGCTCTATATTTGTTGAAACAAATTCAATATTAATATAAATTAATCTTAAAATAGTTAACTTTGGTTAAGCAATGATAAAGTAGTTAATTTCAGTCAACTGTCTCTATTTTCTTATTTTAAAGTTTAAACGCGAACCTTTTAACTTTTGGTATATAACGGTCATATAAAAAAATCAACTTCTTTATATATCTAAGAATGCTATAATATTTAGTCATACAGAATCAAACATACTTCTGTGAATTTAAAACTTTTTTGTTTTTGATACTACAGCGTGATTCACAATTGACGACTTTAACTTCTGAAAGTATGCTACTTTATGAACATGAAAGCTACATTTTTCATGCTAGACAGATAAAACAGTCTCTTTTACCTAGTAATTTAACTCAGTTTTGAATGAAATCAAATCATTCATACTTTCTCGTAAATACCAGCTAGTTCTTATATTAACCTTTTAACCGTCATTTCGGAGATAATCTCGGGCACAACACTCACGCCCGAGTTTTTCGGCCGGGTTTATTTCGGCTTCATCTCTTTGTCGAACCCGACTGTTTCTCGGGTTTGTGCTTGGAAAAGTGTTTCCAGTTATACCACACAAGACTGATTACTGAAAGGTATTCACTTTTATTTATTTATTATTTTTTCATTTATTTATTTTTTAGAAAATATTTTTTTTTTTTTTTTCATTTTTAGAAAATAATGTCCCACTAGAAGCGAACTTTACAACTGCCACGTTGAGTGGCAGCTGCCTCAAGCAAATATGCAGTGGCTACAAAACTTTAAATATTTTACTCATGTGCTTCAAATTATCAATTTTAAACCACTAAGTATATTTTATTTTGTACTAAACATTTGATTTTTGCAATAAAAAAAATTGACAATTTGTGCACCCAAATCATCAAAATAACTTGACAGTTAAAGGGTTAAGACAACTGCAGCCTTATTCTTAGTTTTCAAGTTAAAATCTATTGTTTAAAATTATTCAGGTTGACTCCTCCTAGCACTTACAAATCAATTACTTAGTCTCGCAGTAGAATGCAAGAATGAACCATTTACATTTCAGAAGTATAGACTCAGTTTTCCAAGAATTAAATTTTTAATACAAGATTTTAAATTTTATGTATCTTAAATGTCGTCAAAACAAAATCATTCAATTTATAAAACATTTACTAATGCATTTCCGGTACAGTAAAAGTTGCACACATTTTCGTAAATAAGTTTACACTTAAAAAACTAAATGTTTACTTTGATATATGTCTCTCAATAAAATGAAATAATATTTAAGTAAGAAATGAAGATATAGTTTGTTGTTCCCTTTCTGAAAACAAATCTTCTGCGAAAGTGGTATGTGGCTCTAGAAAAAAAAGGAAAGGATAAATTGCTCTTAAAAGCACTACTTTTATCTTTTCGCTCACTCATCGTTCTATAATAAAAATCAGATAGGGAAAATGTAGCCAACGAGACGAGGCCTTTTGAACTTTTTCTTCTTTTATTCTTACTAACAGTTTCTGTCCTAACGACGATAAACAAGGAAAAAAAAAATATCTTATAAAAAATGACCGTTCTAAACAAAAATACAACAAAAGCTGTTTTTGCACACAAGTTTTTTCCCCTTTATAAAAGCCTTTTCAACTGCATTTTCTAAAGGCTTTGTATTAAAATTTATCCTATTTATTAAAATAGCCTTTATGTAAAAATTTTAATCATGTAAGACGCTTTGTTCCTGAACACAAAAGATTTTGAGGAGAAAAAACTGTATATATATAGTGTAAAAATTCGCTTCTACTTTGCGTGGAACTCATCGGTTAGTTTTCAAATGACATGGTATACTTTAGTAAAAGCTAAAACGAAAGAAAAATATAACAATTGATACGGGTAAATATTTGCTTATTGTGTAAGTGTTTTCGTTTTTATGATAATGTAAAATACTTGTTATATTAACAAATTTTTGCTTGTTACATTTATCCACAATAATAAATGAATTCATAAAGTCATAATTAAAAATAAATAAACCACAATGTAAATTTCTGCTTGGACTCAAATTTTTCTTCAATTATTCACTTAGTTGCGTTTCATTTTAATTTATTTATTTTTGTGTTTATATTTAAATAACATTCAGAAAATTTATTAAAAGATAATTTACGTAGGACTGAAAACATTTACTCTAAAAACATTATTTTAGTATATTATTAGGAATTTCAAAATCATGTATCAGTGTTACTGATTTTTAATAAAACTTAACTAGTATTTAAGTCTTACGTTTCCTGATTGAAAGAAAGACAATGTGTTGTACCAAGAAAACATTCAGAAAATCAATAATGATTAAAAGAACGAAAATATATGGGTTTTTTTCTTGGTTAATGATATCTGTTAATATAGTTTAAATAATACAATGGCAATAGTCACCAAAAAAACGATTAAAGCTGCTGTCCGATTTCAAGGGCAATTGCGCCTTTGTCTATGTATAGCCTATCAAATAAAAAATAAATGATAGAAAAAAACATCGACTGCTGTAAGTTATCTTTTACCGTGTGTAGGCAGGTTGCCGCGAGTTAAAGGAAAACAAGCTCAGCTTTCGTTTTGGCCTCGTTTTATTTACTACGAATAGGGTGATTGGTCATGATACAAGTCTGCTTTTACTTGCGCATGCACGCTTGTATGATTTTATTTTATGTATTATTTTTTTAATTTTTGCATACAGTACTCAATTTTAGTACTAAATAATAATACAGTTTATATTCTGGTGAAACTGTTGACATTCAAATATTGACTGCAATGACAGCAATAACATTTCTGAAAATACTTATATTTTATTTTTATATGGAGAGTAATGTATACAAATATAGTTTTGTACTGATATAGACAATTTATTTATTTTTTTAACATTAAAGATTTATTCTTTTTTTTTTCATTGTCACAATAAGTTTTCCCTGTCAGCACCATATTAACAAAAGGCATGGATTATGTGTAAGCATTGAAACCGGAAAACGGTTTTATGAAAGAAAAAACTCCTTTGGAAACCACGAGGAAGGTATTAGGATCAAAACCCAAGAAACCTAGTTTTTTTTGCATATTGCGAGTCCTAATCGGAAAAATATAGCCATATAACAACGGTTATGTGGCAGAACCCTTTCTACCCTTTAAGTTCGGGATGAACTAGTGACTAGAGTGAAGTTAAAAATCACATAAATTATTCACAAACACTAAAAGCGTACACGTAGAAATGTATTAACATTTCGACAAAAAAAAAAAGAAACTTTCATTCAAAACTATTTTTATAATAAAATCATCAAAATTTTTTTGTAAAAAACAATTTTGCTTAGTTACGTTTCGACAAAACATTAACATTTTGACAAAAAAAAGAAACATTCATTCAAAACTATTTTTAAAATACAATCATCAAAATTTTTTTGTAAAAAACAATTTTGCTTAGTTACGTAATATCGAAAAAAAAAAAAATTATAGTGGCATAATTCAATTGGCGAAAATCGCTTCTCCAAGCATTTAATGCATTCCCTGAAGATCTACATTTAAATTAAACTTTAAAATACCCTCAAATTTAAATTCACATATACAAAAAAGTATTGGTCCTTGAGTTTATTTTCTGTATATGATATGAATATAAAGTAAATATTATGTAAAACATCCATCTGAAATCAAGAAATGAAATATTTTCTACGTAGTTGCACATTGATCTTCCTTTCAAACATATCGATTGCAATATTTTACTTGTTTAGTTTAAATTTTGAACTTTTCTGGCAGAGTGTAATTTACGTAGCCAATAAGGTTTGAATATATATCAGAAATGAAATAGTATCAAAAGCTGAATACAAATCACTGACAAAGTACGTCAGAGTTGTATCCCAGCGAACGCAATAACAATAACCCGAGATTTCGTCTTCAGAATACGTTTCCGAGTAAGTGCAGCAAAGCAAATCTAATGCATAACTCCCTCTGTCCATTTATACGTTCAACGCCCGAATTCCTAATGACGAAGGAGAAAAATGGACAAGGATGAAAGTCTTTATTTCGCGGAGCGCTTTACTGCTTAAAAAAGAAAAGGTAATAGAGCTGAAAGGATACGAACTCTTTTTGACAAGATATATGGACCGTTAAAATATTTATATAATACAGTATGTAACTACTAAGTATGCCCTGCACTAGGAATGCTTTGCCGACAAACGTGATTTTAAAAGGTTGTTTCTCTCTGTCATTGCTTCTTTTTTTCCTGGAAACATGCTAATGTGTCAGAACTTTTTATAAATCGTTTTGAGATTTCTTTTTCATTTTTGAGGGAAAAATGATAAATCTCTGTGTCTTTTTAATGTTTTTCAAAGTTATTCAAACAAATTGAGACTTTGGAAAGATGGCAGCCATTGCCAGATTTGGAATTTTTAGGACAGAACTCGTCTGTAGGGCACACCTGTGGGGGTCATCTAGAACAGTGTCGTTGAAGAAAGTGCTGTAGAGCTGCAGCAGCACAACTTTTTTTGTTATTGCATATGCATAGAGTCCTAGGTCCTGGGAGGGCATAAAGTACCTAAGCTAAATTCTAGATAGCAAATATTATTTTTGACGCTAAAAGCTACATGGCTATACATTTTGTAAGTAACTCTTAGTTTTCAGCATCAGTACAAACCAATTTAAACATTTTTTATATACTTTGCAGTATGATCTTGGGGGAACCTGAAACTAGGATGTCTTTAAGCCAATCTTCTTGAACCTAGTTGTAAGTTAGGCACTGAAAACAACTAAAAGCTCTTAACCTATCCCATTTTAATACATATCCGGTGTAATGTCCTATGTACACGGGGCTATAGTGCCAAAAATATTGTATAGAAACAAATATTTTGTGTAGAACATAATGAACGGATGGAAATTTGCTTGAGCGAATAAAAATAAATAAAAAAATCCCCAATTTCGTCGACAGAGGACTTTTTTAATGAAAATTACATTTCCTATACATTTTCCATAGTCAAAATATAATATTATCACAAAGCATCCGGTTCATCATGTTTTATTGTTTTCTCTACCATTGTCTGGAACGTACCAGGAATTCATTTAAAGATCGAAGGATATCTTAGATAACGCATAAAATAGGTTCCAGCTAAATGTCTCTATTGCAAAATATTTCCCTCGCGGTTTCCCCTGAATTCAATGAAAACAATACGGGTCCAGTTTTCTTTTCTAGTACCTAATGTCCACTCATAATCCGCCACTCTTTACATGGTGGCAGGTCGCAAAAGATAAGAGACAAGCGAAACATGGGTGCCTTCGATCCTATAGCCATGGAGACAACCATGTTTTTGGTGCTAATGTAGCCCGAATGCTTAGGCAAATGATACATGCTTGATGCGTCAGACTTCTGGGATGCTGGAGGAAGTTCCGTTCGACTACTTGTTTGAACCAATAGGGTTAAAGTGTCAATTGATAGTTCTACCGTCTGTTATGTGTTGTCAGAGTTAAGTTGGTCTTAGTGGCTAGTTGTGCTCGTCTAAACTGAAGTTGCACATTTATACCTTAAATTCGGAAGAAATGTATTATTCTTGGGCTCAGTTTCTAGAGTGGTTTAAGTGGTAACATAACTTATTTGGTTGCTGCAGTTAAGCCAGCTGAAAGACATAACAAAAGTTTAAAAAAACATATTTTAATAAGAGGGATATTCCATTATGTGCGATCAAACTGACAGATTACAATTGTTTGATACATTGAAAATGTATTACATTAAGCAGGCAATCTTTTTAACTCATATTCCAACTAAGCGGAATCGATTGTATATCTCAAACAAGAAGATAGTTTTAAAAACTGTTTTATAATTTTTAAGTAAAAGAAAGATTATATTTGAGACTTATAATGATTATGTGGCACTTTGTGTCAGTCTAAGAAAGTTACTTCAGTAAACATTTAATATATTCTTTTACTTACGAAGTAAAAGATATAAAAGGTAAAGTCTCAATCTAAACAAATTCAACGCGTATTTTTCTCTTTAGTACAATTATCAGAAAATCACATATCTATAGAATCACTGTCTGGTAAAAAATGTAAATGACTTTAGAGCACCCCTAGAACAAAAGTTCTGATAATCAACTATTCCACACATTCTTTCTTTTCCCCCTCAAAGCATCTGATTCTATCTTTTCCCAGAAAGAACATTTAGCGCTAATGATTTGCGCTGGAGGACCAAAAATTTTGAGCTATCAAAGAAGATCAGGCGAAATTCTTGCTGAAGGATTACAGCCAAGGCTTTTGGGCGCAAAGAAACATCTTATCACCGGTGCACAATTACTAAGACTAAGAGTAATCCATTAAGAATAATCTACTGCGAAAGGCTCAGTTCTCTTGCAAGGGGATTAGCCGGTCTAACGAAGAGTTTCTTTCTTGTAATTCTTGAAAAACTACATCTTTGACCAGTACATGCACTCAATGTTTTTTTAGGGTTTTTGTTTTCTCATCAAACACGAACTCTAATGCAGGATTTCCGTAGCATATGTTTTAGAGGTAATTTGGTGAATTGTATTAGTTTTTTACTTTTTATTGTTGATTTAGTGACTGAACTTTTAACGCGATAGTAATTTCTGATTTTTTAAAGAGTTTGATGTTACGCTTAAGCAGAAAATAATTTAGTGGGTATATGAATGCTTCATACCTTTCAAATATATTTATTAAAATATTTAACAAGTAAATTACAGAAGAATTCTTTTTTGAAATGCCCTTAGCAGATATTTAAAACATGTATCTTGCTTCAGTTATCATGAACAGTTTTACCGTTTAGTTGCGCTTGCAAGTTCACCTAAGAGGGTAAATTGACTGTTTAGGATATGCGCAGAAGCTGTATCACGTATTTGTGGAGCAAAATGCGAAGTATTTATTAAAATTTTAATGCTTTAAACTGATAAAAAAACATATTTAAATTTAAAAAATAAATGAAAAAATAAGAACAAGATGTAGAAGAAACCATCTTTGCTTAAATAATATTTTTCTACTATCTTAATTTTAAAATTTGGTGATAAAATATGATGATCAGAAATAAACGAAAAGGTAAACATCACAGGATATGTCAGGATTGTGCCTTACTTTTAAGCTTTTAGCTACTGAGTTTAAAATGATTTCAGGCATTTAAGATTCTCAACAATTAAGCAACCGATTGTATACTTTAAATTTTGTTTTAAAAAGATGCATTAAAGCTAATTCATTTAAATTCTTAAAAAAATCTCGATTCTTTTCTTACCTTTGAACTGACTGGTTTTGCTTTACATTCAGTAACCTGCAAAGGGCTTCACAACAATGCGTAACACTGCCGCAAAATTAGCCTTGAATCTCAGCGTGAATACTAGCATTTTTAAATAATTCATTTTTTTAAAACTCTAAAAAGAAAAAAAATAGGCATCTGGGAAGAATGAATCGCAAATATATATATCAATGAAGAAAAAAAAAACTTAAAGTCATTGAAAAATGAAAGTTCAGCCTGGAGAAACGTTTTGGAGAAGGTCAAGGAGTCTTGTATGCGTAGGTTTTTTTATACATAGTTTCTTCATACAATATTATTTTTATTCCTGAGGTATAACAGAAATGTTCTTACGTGTATTGCTCAAATTGAGCCCACAAGCGAAGAGCATTGTAGAAGATAAGTGAAATATTTATTCGCGTATACATTGTTATCTAAAAACAATTGCGATACAAAAGTGATACAGTTGATCAACGTCAAATATTTAATTTAGTTAAGCATACATAACTAGTGTTATTTCAGTCTGTTATTTGTTTGATTTTATGTACTAAAGAAAAGCTTCAGACGTAATTAAAAAATAGTTTTGTGTTTAACTTCTAATAAAGCTGAGCTGCCATTCGGAATAAGCCTTACGTTTGAAATGTTACGATTACTTTCCGTTACTAAGCAAACTGTAAAGAAAAAAAGCAGTACTAGTAGAAAATCTGTAGTAACTTGACTTCCATATAGGGTTTTACACTCAAAAGATAACTACAATACTACAAGAAATTCCTAGTAAGTTAGACTTAAATAAAGGTTTGTAGTAACACTCAATTTTACTTAAAAAACAGGTGTATAGTTAATAGAAAAGTTTATGAAATTCCAGGGTCCTACGGTATTATGGTTGTATTAGTTATTTTTCTACTGGTTAGTAACGGTACGGCTTCTTTTTAAGTAACACTACTTAAAGAAATAGCTGTATCGTTACTTGAAAAGTTTGTGGAATCCCAGTTTCCTAGAGATTGTATAGTAATACTGTAGTTTTTTTACATTGTACCTACAGGTGAGCTCGAAATGATAATATACTTCTTGAGTTTACGGTTTCGCACATTTGATTCAAATGCCAATTTTTCAGATATTTTTTAAATATTAAACGTTCACAAAAGAACATAAAACATTGTATTTTTGTAAATATCTGTACGAAGAATCACCTGGTGGCAATGACTCAATGTTTACTTAATATGTAGATACGATTTATGTTCTTCTTTATCAAAACTAAAGGACACGTTTAGCAAAACAACCGTAGCAGCATAATATAATCGGCCATTCATCGAAACCCGATGATCGGATTCAGTGAGTTCTCATCGGGAATTAATCCAATATGTCTCATCTGCCAAACAGAATCCGAACAGCAAAATCCGATGAGTTTTGCTCGAAATACGATGAGATTTGGAGCAATTTAGTAGCAGTGTAGTCCCGTGTCGTTGAATTTAAGATCAATTTTGGATGCTCAGCTTATTTTCACCGGGAAAGTTGATCGGAAAGATATCGCTTTCCGATGAAAAGTAGCTCATCGAAAACCGTGCTCAGATACTGATCGGATCGATGTCATCATGCGTTACGGGATCAGTTTACGAGGAGTTCGATGATCGGCCGAGCAAAATCCGATGAATTGATGCTACTTGGGAAATATTTCTTCATAAGAAACAGAACGATGCATGTTTTTAAAATTGGGAAAGAAAAAAAAAAAAACGTTTCCAAGTTGCACACTTCGTTTTTTAAAGGTTGTAAAAGGGTTATTAACGCTGTAACAACCGCGTAAAAACGTTTATAAAACGTTTAAAGGTTATTTATGCTACCTGAGGTTGCGTTGTTTCACTGCTTCGTACGCACAGCTTTGTTTCCCAATTTTAAAATATAACTGCATGCCGGTAATCAAGTACGCAAGAGCCACTAAGACTGATTGTAACAAGTGCATTAATTCATTACCGGTGTCAATTTCATACAGTAAAATAGCGTTAGAAATCTTGTTCAGACAATTAACTTAATTAAATCTAGAAAACAGCCATACGTATTAAGCAATGGAGAATAAACTTCTTCTTTGCTGACGAATCCATTAAAATACGTGTTCGACAGAAAGGACAAAATAAGAGCAGCTGAAACAAGTTAAATAATGTTTTTCTTAACGCTATTTACATGTATGCTTATCTGTTCGTTTGTCAAGTTGTGACACGGATCTTCAAAAAGGGTTTGTGTTTAATTCAACAAAATAAGAATGTTATTTCAGTTTTTTTTTAAATATTTTGTTCCGCTTGGGTTGCATGAGCTATTTGCTAATCGTTACTCATTAAATTTTCGTGTCTAATACTGAACGTTTCTTTCTAACCCAAAGAGTTTCCAAGGTCTATGATTACTCTAACGTATTGAAATTTCAAGTAATTAGTTGTCTGTAAGACTTTTACAGACGTGCAAATGCATATTAAATGAATTACTAGCAATTAAAAAAAAACTAAACATCGAAATGTAATAATTATAGTAACTAAAGTTCTTGCAGAAGGAATATAATACCATTTGTTACCACATTTTAATGCTTTATTACTGTTATTATAGTATAATTAAAAAAAAAACATTTAAAACGTAACTTTTACAGAAGTGTCTGTATAAAAACTTTGCAATATTACGTAATTGTCTAATAGTGATATTTTAATGCATTATTTTTGTACACACGTATTAAAAAATAACTTATCGTTGCAACATAAAGTTTTAAGAAAAAAGAATTAATGTCTTTTCTTAATCCTTCTATGGGAATTAACTCTTCTTAGATCTCGAAAGAACCCTCTTTAAAGTAGAAAGCTGTAGTAATTTGTTGCCGGGTTAAGAACTTTCTCAAGCGCTCTAACTGAGCTATAAAATTACATTTTGTTCTTTTTTTCCGGATGTAAAAAATTGGAGAAGTTGCCATTTATTTGTACCTGCTTTTAGTTTTTACGTGAGAAATAAGATATTTTCCTCAAAACGTAAAATAAAAACAACTGGATGTTTTCACGCCCCTGCCACCAAAAGAAAATAAAGCAATAATGAAAAAAAGCGAAGTTGCGTCTTTCTTTTCGAAAATAAAGGACAAAGTGACATTAAACAAAATAAATATAACTTCATAAGAAACAAAACGATTCAGGTTTTTAAGAGTGAGCAAGGGGAAAAGAAGTTTCCGTTGATCCATTCTTAAGTACAAAGATTAATTGTGGTGATGCAAGCAATTAGATGTATTTGTACATAGTGTTAAATTGTTTTAATTCAAAAAAATAATAATAATAAATAATAAATAAATAATGGTTATACGTTCTTTTTTAAGAATTCTGTATTTCAAAGTTAAGCAGCAATCAAGGCATAAAATAGATTAAATAATTAGCAAAAATAATTGAACAAATTTAAAGTAAAAAAGTTGCTAAAGCTGTCTTTTTATGTTACTTAACAAATAAACCAAAGTTAGAATAATTTCCTAACTTTTTTCAAATTATAATTTTATTTTATTTTTTATTACTAAAAATGTATGAATTGTCTAAGTTCATTTACATACCGAAAATCATTCCTTACATTTAACTAAAATTTGATTATTAAAACTAAATGATGTTATGGATTGTGATTAAATATATTTCATTAACTGTACAGTTTCATAATCTTAATGGAATTCATTGTAATTGTACACTAAATGATCTTTTTTTTCACAATTGTTGTAGTTATCCCACTTTTTCTGACCCTGATTTTGACACACACAGTATACCAATCGCTGTGTGCTTCATTTCACAAAGTTGGAAACACCAGTTTCAAAAAAGAAGAAGAGAGTAGATAGCTGTACTAAACGGCTATACTTGAAGATTAAATTAAAAGGATTCACCACGTAATTCCCTATTGAATTTATTCATATGTGTTTCACTTTTAAATAATAGAAAAAAAGGTAATTTCAAACACTATAATTTGCTGTCTTTCCTTCTAAATATATCTTTTCAAATGCAGCAAGTCAAATTTTCGCTCAGCTAATGCTTTACTTTGCTAATTATCATTTTAATGGTTTTTTGCACCATTACCGACTAGTAATATTCGTTTGATACAGCTATGAATAGATATTTTTAGAGCTGTATTGAAACTAGTGATTTTTAAAGAGTTTAGTATTAAGTAAAACTGCTATGAATTTGTCTATTAACATGCTGCCATGAGATCTGATTCTTCTATAGGGCATCTAAAATTTTCTTTTAAAATGTTTGTTTTAAGTATTTATTATAAGAATATGCTTTCTTTCTGTATTGTTTTCAGATTTGTGTTAACCATAATTAATCAACAATAACATTTTAGCTTATTTTTGTATTTAATGATAAAATGATTATTTCTGTAATAAATGTAGCATACATTTCGTTAATTTGTGATATGCAATAAATAACCTATTTTTGGTTAATTATCAATAATATATTAACTGGTAATATCTACCTTGTTAAATATTACAATTAAATTAGTATGTTGTATCTACAGGACGGATCAAAAGACTCTTCCCGTACATATAAAGCCTTAGCGTTTGATCTACTAAAACAAACGAGCAAAATTTCACGCATGGTTACTTGAAGTTATACAATGAAGATTGCGATGATTTTAAACAGCACAGTACAGCTCATGGTTACGGTTACAGTGAAAGCATTTTAAAATTTTTGAATAGCATCACACTTTTTTCATACGCAAATTAGCTAGAATATTAAATAATGCACTAGTTTAGTTAAAGCAATCGGCATGTGTCGATCGTAGTTAAAAAAAAGCGCTTGAGAAGATAAGCGTTATAAATTGCTTATGAAAATACGGAAGAATGCGATCTTGGAATAACCTTGCATAATTCATATTATTAGACACACGACTATGTGCATCGTGCTGCACCGTTACGACTACTGCAAAATGCACACATAATACTATGGATCGCCACCGGACCTCCACCATCGTATCTAAAACACAACTCATACAACGCTCTCTTGAAATATGGGATGTTGATATGCCACACCCGACACTGAATCTCAATCGACACATTGATTTTAGACAATATAAGCAGAAGTTGATGTCCCCTTCTCCCCCCCCCCCAAAAAAAAACATTTTAAACATTAAACTTTGAAGACGGAAGTGTCCACTTGTCAATTCAGAAGCAAGTAAACAAAAAATTAAAAAAAATAGGTAGTATTTTTACGGCAAAAAGAAATAATTGATGATGGTGATTCTAAAACGCTTCGCAATTATATAAATGATTATTATTCACGCAGGCGTACTATTTTTAAATGACTGTCTGCCCATGAAAGCTGCGCCGAGCACTCGCGAACAGTTCCACTTAAAAAAAAATGGATGGGTTGTGGGTGTTAACTTTCCGAAGTTTTCAAATTGACACTTTCATTTGCTATATCCTTTTGACACATTCAACTAAATTATGTGTTTGAAATTAGCATCGTTCAACGTTGTTTGATACGGTTCAAAATGATTTTTTTTATTATTCTTCCCCTTATTGTTATCTTACCTAACAACCCTATTTTGGTCAGATCAGAGAAGACCTGACGCATGTATAAATGCACGGAAGGTTTTACCTAAGAAGATCATACAGTATATCACCTTACACAGCTCGCACAGAGCTCTTTTCAAATATGGAAATTCGATATGTCACACCCGGTATTCAGCTTCAATCGACGTTGATTTTAGCCAACCTTTGCAAAAGTTGTTGTTTCCCAAAAAGATAATATTTTTGAATCATAAGCATTAAATACAAAAATGTCCACTCGTCCATTCAAAAGCAAGTAGAAAACATGAATTCAAGTAATATTAATACGAAAAAAGAAAAAAAAAACGATGGTGCTATTTTGATATGCTTTGCAAGTATATAAACTTTTCTCATACAAGCAGGAGTACTAGATTTATTGTCACATACATGATTTGTATATCAGATCTGAATTTAGTCATTTTAAAACACACCGGATTGTACGCAATACTCACACCAAATTAAAATTTTTGTTTTAAATCCTTTTTATCCAGTGTGGATAATTATTGTTTTGACATTAAGAGTAACTCCTCTCTCGCCTTTTTAGCTAGACCTATAACAATGACAACACAAAAACAAACCTGAAAGTATAGTTGAATAAGAAGAAAAAATAATGCAAACTATAAAATATCCCATAAACTTGATTGATGGGAAACTTGGAGTGTCAAGTTCGACGCTGCATTCTTCATTTTAGTTATGCAAGAAAACACCACGCAATGTTCTTTCGCAAAATTATTATTTATGAAGCTCCTATCAAGTTGAAGATATCTTTTATATTGAACTCTGTCTTTTTGGAAGTAAACCATTCAATTTTACTGCTTGAAGAATGTATGACCCATTCAAAAGTATTTTCCATAACGAGTAGGGGAAAATGTGACATTAATATTTTTTCATATCATGCGGTACCTATCATAGTAGTTCATAAAATTCAAGACATGTTCCAGGAGTATTCTTTAACCTTAAATGGGATGGTGTCTTTACTGAAGATTTTGATGTACTATCTTTTTTAAATACGTGTAATGTATTTTATAAAATCTTAAGAGGAGAAAAAAATGCTTTTAATATTCAAAAGTATTAAACATAAATTATATTTTAAAAGCTAAGAAAACAATTATTAGAATTTAATAGGTCGGAAACGGAAATTAGCTCTGAAGCTAGTTTTTAGGATGAAAATAATTTTCGAAATAAAGTCAACATAACTTTAAAAAGTACATCAAAACGAAGACATGAATACTAGGGTGAGTCGAAAAAATCGATTTTTTTATTTCGAAATCGCATTACCTCTCAAAAGTTGTGGTTTAGTATCCACAACTTGGGAAAAATAAGAAAAAAATTCTAAGTTGACGTCTTCGGTTCGCGCATGAGGCTTAAAGTTGGAAAAAATATGTTAAAAATGGAAATTTTCAAAAGGAAAAAAGAAAAAAAAAATGTAACTTTTTATAATGCAACTGTCATAAGCTGTAAATATTTTGTGCATTTTTAATCTAAAAAAATATTTTATAGCTTTTACATACCATCATTAGTTTGCAGATCAGCCTTAAATTGGGCTAAAATCGCCTACAATGTCAAATTTCGAAAATATCGATTTTTTTTATTTCGAAATCGCATTACCTCTCAAAAATTGTGGTTTGGTATCCAAAATTTGGGAAAAATAATTAAAAAAAATCTAAGTTGACTCCTTCGGTTCGCGCATGAGGCTCAAAGTTGGAAAATATATGCTAAAAATGGAAATTTTCAAAAAATAATTTGAAAAAAAAAACTAATTGTTTTCTATCGAATCTGAATCAAATTGTTGGTAGATAACATAATTTGAACCGAAAAATATACACATAACTTTTAGAAAATACATTCTGTTTGTGCATAAGGCTTAAAATATGAAAAAAAAAAAAAAAAAACACTGAACCAGAACGCACTACGTCGGCACTGTGCCGGTATATTTTTACTCTACAGCCAACTTGTCTAGACATTACACATATTCTAGGAGACAGTTCGAAGTCCCTGCAGTCTGCACTCCCTTTGGTTGTCACTTAGTCAGCTAGACCCGCCAAACAAACATTATCTTTAATTAGCAACTGAAAGTGGATCAAAAAGTACAGCGTGTTTAGCTTTGGGTGAGTTTTTTTTGTAACTTTATAGTATATTTTTATGCTCAAGTTTTGTTATACTGTTCTCCGTTCTCCGACTAATAAATAATGGAACCCCGGAAAACTTCTAAACGTTTACTTGTTTGTCCGTTTTTTGGTGCACCGAAAGGGTTAAGTCAAAGTGTTTTACCCACATGTGCAGATGTGTTGTTAACTTGTTTTGAAGAAAAATCGCAATCTGTAAAAGGCGAACCTTTTTCAAGGATTTCAGATTGCATATCTGCTTAAATAGCAGAAATTTACTGCAAAGCTTCTATACCAATGTACAGTGGTAATACCAATGTGCGTTCTATACCAATGTACAGATGTATAGTGTACATCTACAAGAGATTGGCTTTTTAGCACAAGAACACGAAAAAATCATTGCCCACTTGAAACAAGCAACGTCAAAAAGTTTAGACTTCGCTTAATTAACAAAATGATTGAGTTTTGTCTTGAAGTTCAATTTATCTTTATCACGACTAAATGACTTTCTCAAAGTGTAGTATTATGGTAATCCTTTATCAATTTTACAATACGTACATGACTGACCGTTGGTATAGAAGCTTTGCAGTAAATTTCTTCTATGAGCTATGCAATCTGAAATCCTTGAAAAAGGTTCGCCTTTTACAGATTGCGATTTTTCTTCAAAGCAAGCTAACAACATATCTGCACATGTGATTAAAACACTTTGACTTAACCCTTTCGGTACACCAAAAAACGGACAAATAATTAAACGTTTAGAAGTTTTCCAGGGTTCCATTATTTATTATTCGGAGAACGGAGAACAGTATAACAAAACTTGAGCATAAAAATATGCTATAAAGTTACAAAAAAAAACTCACCCAAAGCTAAACACGCTGCACTTTTTGATTCACTTTCAGTTGCTAATTAAAGATGCTGTTTGTTTGGCGGGTCTAGCTGACTAAGTGACAACCAAAGGGAGTGCAGACTGCAGGGACTTAGAACTGTCTCCTAGAATATGTGTAATGTCTAGAAAAGTCGGCTGTAGAACAAAAATATACCGGCACAGCGCCGACATAGTGCGTTCTGGTTCAGTTTTTGACGTTTTTTTTTTCATATCTTGAGCCTTATGCACAAACAGAATGTATCTTCTAAAAGTTATATATAATTTTTTGGGTTCAACTTATGTTATCTACTAACAATTTAAAGCAGTTTCGATAGAAAAAAAATTACTTTTTTTTCAAATTATTTTTTGAAAATTTCCATTTTTAGCATATATTTTCCAACTTTGAGCCTCATGCGCGAACCGAAGTAGTCAACTTAGATTTTTTATTTATTTTTCCCAAATTTTGGATACCAAACCACAACTTTTGAGAGGTAATGCGATTTCGAAATAAAAAAAATCGATATTTTCGAAATTTGACATTGTATGCGATTTTAGCCCAATTTAAGGCTGATGTGCAAACTAAAGATCGTATGTAAACGCTATACAATATTTTTTTAGATTAAAAATGCACAAAATATTTACAGCTTATAGTATTTGCATTATAAAAAGTTACAGTTTTTTTTTTCTTTTTTCTTTTTGAAAATTTCCATTTTTAACATATTTTTCCCAACTTTGAGACTCATGCGCGAACCGAAGACGTCAACTTAGAATTTTTTTCTTATTTTTCCCAAGTTGTGGATACTAAACCACAACTTTTGAGAGGTAATGCGATTTCGAAATAAAAAAATCGATTTTTTCGACTCACCCTAATGAATACCCAAAAACTTCATTTGTATAAGGAAAATATTCCCAGAGCAACTTCTTAAATTACTTGAAGCCTTGTTAAGAAATGACATTGACAATAAAATGTTCAGTAAAATTCTAAACGAAAAAGGTGTTTTATTATTTGGATAACAGTTAAAAGTATCCCTACTCTAATAAATTACACTCAAAACTCACTCTTCCTAAATAACGTAAATCCTGTCGAAAATTTCCATATAAAACTAACAATAAAATTCTGAACGAAAGTTTCTTTAGTATTTGGTTCATTTAAAAAATACCTCCGAGAGAGAGCGAGAGAGAAAAACAATTACCCTAATCCCTCATACTTCCTAAACATCCTAAAGCGTGTTAAATATCCTGTGTAAAATTAACAGTTCAATTCTAAACAAAAATATTACCTCAGGATTTGGATAGCAGTACCCCCGAAAAATACCCCTTAAGCTCCTTCGTCCCAAATGACTTATAGCATGTTTAATGTTAAAATGTTAAATAAACAGTAATATTCTAAATTTAAAACTGCTATAGGATTTGAATTGCAGCCAAAAATCCCCTCCTAAAAACAACTAATTTTAAAAATAATTCTTTCAACATATTGTAAAGAGTGTCAAAATATCCCACGTGAAATTAGCAATAAAATTATAAGTGAAAAAAATGTTTTAGGATTTTGAAAGTAGCCAAAAAACTCCCTACTAAAAACAATTATTAGAATTTTATGGTTGACACAAATTCAAAATGGCTACTGAAAGAAATAAAAATAATTGGTTAGAATAAAAGAGAAATGACGAACACATTTGTTTTTGAAAGTATAAGGGCCGAATTTAAGTGAAACACCATTGCAATCGCTTCGAGGCGATCGCAATTGTAATCGCTACTGGAAGTCGAATTACGATAGAATAGCATCTCGTAGCAATTGTAACGTTTCAATTGAATCCAAACTTGAGAATTTGCGATTGCATTGGTGAGTTGCGATCGTCCGTGTTTCACTTGAATTCCGGCCTAAGTTGGAAACAAAAATATCTATAATAAAAACTAGGGATGGACCGGATATCCGGTAACTATCCGGTATCCGGCTGATATTTTAAGTATCCGGTACTTCCGGATATCCGATCCGGCTGACCGCCCCGGATACGGATATCCGGAAGATTTTTGCAGGATATCCGGCTAAGTATCCGGTATTGATGTGGGGAATATCCGGAATTGATGTGAGGGTTATCCGGTACTATGTGAGGACCTAACTGAATATTTTCTTTTTTACAAAAATCCCAGTTAAAAATTTCATTGTTTGATAAAACTTTTGATGATTGTAATCACTTTTCATCTTTCCTTTTTATCAATTTTTGCTTCTAAAACAAAAATTATGTTATTCCTCCTACTTTGTACTGGACATGGAAGCATTCTGCATATATGCTTTTTCACAATTTCCAGATAAAGTATGATGGTCTTCAGCTTTTCAAAAATATTTTAGTTAAAATATTTAGAAAGAAAAGGCTACAAACCTTCAAGGATTAATGTGCGACAAAAGTTTGAAAAAAACTTACGATCATATCGTTAGTTCATAAAAATTAATCGCAGTAGCTTTTAATATAAATTCTCAAATTATTTTATTTATTGAATTCTTTTATTTTTAGTTTTTGTGCTTCTAACAAAAATTGCGATCTATTAACACCCAATGATGTTGTAATTAGATATTTTTTACTTTGCCACTATTATTGCTTTATTATAATTGAAAATAACATACACTAAATAACCTATCTAACATTGACGAAAGTTTTCTTTTAGATAATGAAAACATCTCTGCCGTGGGCAGGTAAAGGGCAGTAACTGCAAATTTTTCGATTTTCATTTTTTTGCATTTTTGAAATCTATGTCACATTAGTTTTATGGTACAAGCATCTTTTTTTGGTTTCCGATGAAAAAAAACTGTTTTTTAACCAATGGTAATTAGCAGTAACTGCATTTTTCGTTGCTGTGGGCAGGTAAACGGCAGTATCTGCATGTCTGCAGGATGAACATAATATGAATCGCTGTGCAAAACTTACATCAAGCCGCAAAAACCGTTTTCCTTTGTACTTAAACTAAGAGAAAGTAGGGGTGCCCTAATGGGAGGTCACGGGAGGTCATTGGTAGCACTTGAATGTTCCTAAGGAGGTGTTTTATTCCTTTTGGGGGTGAATCAGTGTTAATATCAAAGCAGACTTAAGTGATATAAATTGGCTTTACCACTTAGCGATATATCACCAAGCTTTTAGTCGCCAAGTGCTTGTCGCCAGCTTGGTGACATGTCGCCAAATTGGCAATAAATTTGGCGAAAAAGTTATTTTATAAGTTTGGGTTCAATTTAGCGCTATTGGCGGTATTTTGCGAAAAATCCACTGAATGACGCTAAAATCGGCGGTATTTAGAAAATGAATTGTTGTAAATCATTTTTTGCTTTGTTTCGTGGTACATTTGGGGCGTAAATGTTTGAATTGTCATCTTACTCATTCCAAGCATTATTTTAACACTTAAGGCATCAACTAAAAAAATTTACACGTAAAAGGAAGTAGTGTGGGGTCCATACCAGATTTTTTTCTTTCAAATAAAGTTTCTCTCCACTAGGAGACAATATTTTTCACGATTTCAAAGATACGCAAGCCAAACTTGGCAGACGACAAACTAAAATGCAGCAATGAAATGATTTTATTTACATTGTTTGTTTTCTTTTAATTACAGTTGCTTTTATACTAACAGATGATAGTTTTTGCAGTTTAACCCCTAGTTGTTGCATTTTTAATAGTACTATGAAAAAAATCGTCAGCACAACAAGCATTTCAAGCGCTCTTTTTCTCAAAGTGATTTCTTGTTTTGATGCAAAGTACAAAGCATTAACTGATTTGTAGTAATTTTAAAACATCTGGTGTGCACGCCACACTACTTCCTTTTACGTTTAAATTCCATAATAAATGCCTCAAGTGTTAAAATAGTGCATTAGAGTGAGAAAGATAACAATTCAAACATTTACACCTCCAGTTTGTCACGAATCAATGCAAAATAATGTTTTACAATGATTTATTTTCTGAATATCACCGATTTTAACATGATTCAGTGAAATTTTTGCAAAATGGGCCCAATAGCGCCAAATTGAATCCAAATTAAAAAAAAAAATCATTTTTTAGCCAAATTTGTCGCCAACTTGGCGGCAAACACTTGGCGACCAAAAGTTTGGCTATATATCGCCAAGATGTTGCACCAAATCATATCACTCAATCTGCATTGAAATTAACATTGATTTACCCCACAAAGGGGTAAAAGACCCCTTTGGGAACCTTCGAATGCAACCACAAGGGGAGGTGCACAACGACCACCCTCAGAGCCTACATACCAAACTAGAAGCTTCTACGGCATATAGTTTTTGAGTTATGCGACATACATACATATATACGCACATGCATACATACATACAGACGTCACGAGAAAACTCGTCGTAATTAACTGGGGCATTTTCGAAAAGGATATTTCGGCTGTTTATATGTTAGTAGGTACATATGCTGATAGGTCGACAAAACTACTCAACATTTATTCGGGGGTGAGCAAAATCAAAATGTAGGCCGAATTTTGAATAAAATTTTCTTAATGATCACAATACTTCCTTTACTAAGTAAAAGGAAGTAAAAATGGTTGAAGAATCATCAAGTTTTGCTTCATATTTTGCATAATACAATAGTTTCATTATATTTTTAATTTCATTTCGCGTTCGTTTATATTAAATCCATATCAAGTGGATACACGGTATTTATGTATATTTTTAAATAAAACATATCATTCACAATGCAATAATAAATTTCGTAATAACATATCTACTCCGCATGTTGTCGAATATGTAAATACTGGACATTTAGTAGCATACTGTGCAGTTACTGCTGACTGCCAGTCAATTCCGCATGACAATTAGAGTGAAAAGGGCAGGTAAACGGCAGTATCTGCTTTACCTCTCTATGCGCTTGCAAAATCAAAATTCAATCGATTACCCAAAAAATATATCGGTATAAACATATAGTATCGCCTATGTTCGAAGTTCAATGTTTTATTGATCTTTGTGGGAAATCAAAAACGCGTTTCTTCAATTATCTCGAAAACTCATTTTTGCAGATACTGCCGTTTACCTGCCCACGGCAGATCTGTCCCCATGAATCGTCGCAACTTAAAACCAAGGGTTTTTTTTTTGAAGGAGTTTAAATGTGTGTAAAGAAATTTTGAATTTTGCACTTTGTTTCGTTCTTTCTTTTTGTAATACCTTCCTTTCAGAAAAGATATTTCTCTGCTATTAGAATCTTTTCACGTCTGTCACGCCGCTCCGTAACTCCTCGAGAACATGTTGAGCATGACCCTCAATAACATTCAATCGAGTTTCGATAACTCAAAGCTTTATAAACTCGAATATACCTTCATTTCAAAGTTTTCATTTGGTCCCAAATTCTTGAAAAGACGGTAGGAACTGCTTGTAACTCGAACTACACTGTTCGACAAAAAAAAACCTTGAAAATGCTTCTGATATTTTGAAGGCTGATTCTTATGTAAAATGACCCCCTGAATCCGAATATGACCCTCGTTTTCCCCCATCACGTCCCAATTTTTTTTAAAACGCCCCCCCCTTTTTTTTTTCATTTTTCCTTAGTTTCAGGGCTATTATTTTTTTTTGGAGGGGAAAGGAGCCTTATATTTACCAATAATTTTTTTTGGATGTCAAGAGAGACTCAAAGTTTAAAATCATGACCACCGAGAAAAAATTGGGGAACTTGGGGGGGGCGTGGCCCCCCAAGATATTTGAAAAATCACCAAAAACGATCTTTTTATTCTAGTTTCTTTAAAAAGACCTTTAAAACATTTTTTTCGGTGCAGAACCAGAGTATAGGATCCGCTCCTATGGCTCCTGGGTCAGAAAAAATTTTCACGCTGTAAAATTTAAAAAAAAAAATAAAATAATGCTTTAAAAATCGTACTTTGCACTCGAGTTTTAAAGCAGGTCTTCAGCCAAAAAAAAAAACAAAATTGTGGCTGATTCTTATGTCAAATGACCCCCTATTTCCAAATATGACCTCAGTTTCCCCCCTCCACCCCCTCTTCCCAGAGAGTCCCCCCCCCCCAATTCAGAGTCATTTTACTAATTCGGAGGGGAAAAGTACATTACGAAACCCGTTAACATAATTCTAAAAGGCAACAGAGGTTCAAAGTTCAAAATCATGTACATGTGTACCAAAAATATAAACTATGGCGGTGTACCCCCCCCCCCAAAAAAAAAATCTTCTTTTCTTGTTTTTCTAAGAGACGTTTTAAACCTTTTTTTTTTTTTTTTGTGAAAAATCAGAGTATTGAATTTTCTTTTCTTTTTTTTTGGGGGGGGGGGGGGTAGGTATACCGCCCTAGTTTATATTTTTGGTACACATGTACATGATTTTGAACTTTGAACCTCTGTTGCCTTTTAGAATTATGTTAACGGGTTACGTAATGTACTTTTCCCCTCCGAATTAGTAAAATGACTCTGAATTGGGGGGGGGGACTCTCTGGAAAGAGGGGGTGGAGGGGGGAAACTGAGGTCATATTTGGAAATAGGGGGTCATTTGACATAAGAATCAGCCACAATTTTGTTTTTTTTTTTGGCTGAAGACCTGCTTTAAAACTCGAGTGCAAAGTGCGATTTTTAAAGCATTATTTTATTTTTTTTTTAAATTTTACAGCGTGAAAATTTTTTCTGACCCAGGAGCCATAGGAGCGGATCCTATACTCTGGTTCTGCACCGAAAAAAATGTTTTAAAGGTCTTTTTAAAGAAACTAGAATAAAAAGATCGTTTTTGGTGATTTTTCAAATATCTTGGGGGGCCACGCCCCCCCAAGTTCCCCAATTTTTTCTCGGTGCTCATGATTTTAAACTTTGAGTCTCTCTTGACATCCAAAAAAATTTATTGGTGAATATAAGGCTCCTTTCCCCTCCAAAAAAAAAATAATAGCCCTGAAACTAAGGAAAAATGTAAAAAAAGGGGGGCGTTTAAAAAAAAATTGGGACGTGATGGGGGAAAACGGGGGTCATATTTGGATTCAGGGGGTCATTTTACATAAGAATCAGCCTTCAAAATACCAGAAGCATTTTCAAGGTTTTTTTTTGTCGAACAGTGCTATCAATAACTCTAAGTTTTTAGCCGGTCCCTTGGGACTATGAGCTATTGAGACTTGACTGTATTTAAGATGTTAATTTGCATCATTAGAAAGTGTATTTTGTCTTTTAGAATTTAAGTAAAACTTTAAGTTAATTATTTAGATATAGGTTTATTAATTTATTTTTTAAAGTGAACATGTTTAGAATAATTTTAAATAATAATGATAATTTATCGGTCATTTCAGCGAAAATGGTACAAATCAGTCCCGATACTTCAGAATTTTGGGAATTAATTTTAATGTTTACCACCAATAAATTATATTTTTTTTATTTGTTCTCCATCTAATTGTGTGTAACCAAGTATTACTTATTTAGGCATAAGCCATTTATAAAGGTCCCCCCCCCCCCCCCAAAAAAAAATAATTCTTTGGCAAAAGAAGGAAAAAATGATCTGCCCCAGCTTCAAATTGCTAGGACTTAAAATGCAATTTAAGATTAAGCTGAAATGCAACAACAAAATCATTTGCAATGCACAGCACAAAAAATGCTTCTGACACCCTTTCTGCTGATTTTTATGTATGTAAACAAAAAAATCTTGGAAAAAACACCTATTTATCTTTGTTCCTAGATTTTTTTTATGTTTCAAACTGTCCACCCTGTTACAAGCCTTTCAGAAATAAAATAAGCAATCGCATTCAATGTGATATTTTTTTTAATAAGTACAAGTAATGTATCTGCTTCGATTACTTTGATACATTGAATTATATGGGCGATTCTCTGTAAACTCGTCATTTTTCACACGAAATCTGTCCGGGCACGGTTTTTTTGAAATGTTCGTATAATTATAATACTATTGCTCAGAAAATGAATCTATAACTTTGGTTTGAAAGAGGGCCAATTGGAATTTGTGTTTTTCTGATAAA
>JAXGGA010013114.1:0-36358 GCA_038373865.1 Uloborus plumipes
AGACAAGTGGGGTATGTCAGTTAATGTTGGGAAATGTCAAGTGCTGCATTTCGGTCATGGAAATAAGCATACAAGCTATTATTTACAGGGATCAGTCATTAGTAGGGCAGATAATGTTATGGATCTAGGTGTTTTAATAAATCAGGATTTCAAGTCTAGTCAACAGTGCAGCATAGCTAGTAACAAAGCCAATAGGATGCTTGGGTTTATTAATAGATCTATTTCAAGCAAATCGAAGAAGGTTCTTCTGCCTCTATATAGAAGTTTGGTAAGACCTCATTTGGAGTATGCTGTTCAGTTTTGGTCTCCTTATCTGAAGAAAGACATTAATTTATTGGAAAGGGTACAAAGAAGGGCTACAAGGTTAGTAAATGGGTTTTCTAATTTAGACTATGATTCCAGACTTAGAATGCTTAATATGTATAGTCTTGAGCGAAGGAGAGTCAGAGGGGACATGATTCAGTAGTTTAAAATTTATTAAAATGAATGATGTTACGGGGTTAGATTTTCGCACGGAAAGCAGAACAAGGGGTCATTGTTTTAAGCTGTTTAAATCTCAGGCTAATCTTGAAATTCGAAAAAAATACTATTTTAGCAGGGTAGTGGGAACTTGGAACAGCTTACCGGAAGAGGCGGTAAAGAGCAATGGAGTAGATGGCTTTAAGAGGGCCATTGATCTTCATTGGGGTCTTTAATTTGACTAGGACCAGCCAAGTTGGGCCCAGAGCCTGCTGCTGGTCGCCACATTTGTATTTGTATTTGTATCCAAATTTGGGAATTTGCGATTGCATTGGTGAGTTGCGATCGTCCGTGTTTGACTTGAATTCCTGCCAAAAAAAATGTGCAAAACCTTGTGGCATCATTCTGCATCCAAAGTTGCCTCCAATGCAACGGAATAACTTAACTGATAAAACTGGTGTAATGTTATGAGCGATGAGTATAGTTGGAGTTGCAAGTGGATAAAGGTGATATGTGACAATTTTTGAAAAGCATACTTTTTACCATGGATGAAGGTGATAAGGTACTCATTTTTCTCTTGAAAGCTTTTTCTAGAAATTTAAAAAAAGGAAAGGTTTTACGATAAAAGATTAGACAGTACAATTTTTTTTTAGTGTAGAAAGATTTGTTTTTTTTTTTTTCTAGTACGGTTTAGACTCTTGCTATATTTCAGTATGATCGATATCAATTTGTGGTTCCCAACTGAAGTACATCATCCCTTTGTTCCAGAAGGTGAAATCTATTCCCTGCCGATGATCTCTTTCCTGGGCCCCTGGAGCACGGGGAAGTCGTCACTCATCAACTATGTGCTCGGGATAGAGAACACGTCTCTGGCATTGAAATCAGGTTCCTTTTTCTTTTTCTCTCAGATTCATTTCTGCAGCAGACGCAAATTTTAGACATTGAACCTATCTTTTTTTATTTTTAATTAAAGTGTTATAATGTAATCATACTATTTTTTTTTTTTTTTTTTTGAGCTCTCAGAAAAGCAACCCCTTGATTCGAGAATCCTTCAATAGTTGGACAAACTGTATCAGTTACGACGATTCTTTCCTCGCTTGGTCAGAAATTCATAATCAACTAGCTGCCAGGGCAGCTAGATTAGCTTCCTGCGGCATGTTGATGCATAATGTCCCCCCGCCACCCAACTTTTACCTCATTCTGATGTGATATTATTTGATATAATTCAATTTTCATAAGATTTTAAGACCATACTACGTACGTGGCAAACTAATGCCCAAGCAGCTAGCTGCGTGGTCCGGCGTTGCACGGGCGCTTCGCGCCTTTAAAGTAGCAAAGAATGTTTCAAAAAAATACTCGCCGCCAAGGCGACTCGCTAACAGGCACTTCACGCTTTCACTTTTTTCCTGCATCAAAAAAAAAAAAAAAAAATCATTCGAATTAATGAGATGCTTCGCGCCTTCAAAATGGTGAGGAAAGTTTCAGTAAGTTCAGCTCGCTCAAGGGAAAGAAGCAGACATAGATACTCAGTTTTTAATATAAGTAGATGGCTTTTCAACAAATGAATGTTTCAAAATATTACAAGTAGCTAGCGATAAAAATACTACGTAAGTGGCCCGCTTATGAGTTTCATGTTTGATTTAGTTAAGCCTTCACTCAAAATTCTCATTATTATTGTTATTACTGTTTCATAGCAACCACGTTTTGCAACAATTGATTTCATATTTAATCATTTATTAGGCTTAATCGCTTTAAATTTCACTACTTATTAATTGATATCTTCGCTAATTAAAATCGTATAATTATATAAATTGAAACTAATGGAGCCTGAAAAATTACCTATCTATCGGTACCTGGTTCGACTTTCAGTTCATTGGCGAATTGGCGTTCAGGAGAAAGAAGCGTGACATAGAAAGAAAGATAGAAAGAAAGATAGTTAGAAAGAAAGATAGTTAGAAAGATACTCAGTTTTTAATATAAGTAGATTCTCACAAAATTTTTGTCAATTTGACGAAAATTTTAAGCAAACCCCTTGATTGAGAATCTTTCAATTCTTGGAAAAACTTCATCAGTTACGACGATTCTTTCCTCCCTTGGTCAGAAATTCATGATTAAATCTCACAAAATTTTTGTCAATTTGACGAAAATTTTAATTGGACCATTTTTCACGAAGCCATTTCGTCAAATACGAGGAAAACTTCTTGACATTCGAGGATGCATTTCCGAGAATGTGAGAAATAAAGTTCAATTCTAAGCGTACACAGTATTGTTAAGTTCTTCTTACACTATAATTTGATTATACCGAGCTCTTTTTCTCCCAGGGGCTCAACCAACAACATCCGATTTCAGCATCCTGTCCTACAGGGACATCTCCAAAACAACGGAAGGAAAAATTCTCGTCATGGAGAAGGCCTATTCCTCTTTGTTGAAGTACGGACAGAGCTTTCTGGAGAGGCTGAAAAGCTACGCGATCCCAATTGACATCTTGAAGTTGGTAAGAGAAGTATCCATGAAATGCCACTCATATAGTCCTTTAACCCTTATGTCTCAAATTACAAAAATTTTGAAAATCAGTAGGATCTAAGCCCCCCATACGCCTTTGGGTCCCCAAGAAAAGTATTTTTGATCGCAGGTACCATCTGTCGGCCTTTTAGCGAAGTACAAGGAATGGTACTTTAAAGCTTTAGCATGATTACAGCCCAACCATATAGGATTCATCGCATTAAATTAATATAAGCGGGACTTATGAGTCCCGTCGGGGCATAAAGGGTTAAAACAGTTTCTGAAAATAATTCAGGGTCACATTTTTTTTCAAAAATTCTACCGGCTGAAAAGAATTGAACTTTTGTAATAGGGTCAACTGGGACAATTAGTAGCTCGAGGTAGGCCAACAGTATAAACACACTTATGGTGAGTCTTAGAAACTTAACTATTTGTTACTGACGACTAGGGAGGACATTGTGAGAGTTCCAGATGTTCTAAGCAAAGGTGTAAGGGGTGACTAAGGTTTGAAGACGATGCTGGGGAAGTTGTTTACTGAAGTTTAGTAATCTTACATTTTCTTCTAGTCAAGATCCTCAAATGTGACGCAAGTGATTTGAACCATTTTTCTTTTTCATGTGAAATGTTACTGAAAGTATTTGGTTACGTATTTCACCTTTTCCATTTTTTCTGTGCAAATTAGGTGTTTCCAATGACCCCCATGCGTACTAAACAGTGGGGTCATTGTAAAACTAATTTTGTGCTTTCTACCTTTGTCATTCCTACCTACCATTTCTACGACCCCAATACGAGTATACAATGAATTTAGATGTAAATTATTCTTTTGTTTGTATTCTACAAAAATTTTGCGTGTGTTCCATGTACATATTTAAAACTTTTGTGAAATGTTTCTCCTTAAATCATTTTAGTTCACGTTCGAAGTTCATATGGCCGCAGGTTGATTATCATTTCTCCAGGAATCTTTAAGCAAAGTGTTATCTTATGGTCTTTTATCTGCATCAACTTCATGGGGAAGGAAATACTTGATTCCATTTACCTCCCAGGCTATGGGGTAAAAGGAAACTCGCTGAGGTGAATAAAAACACTGTTTTCATTCACTTCAGCGAGTTTCATTTTAATAGGAACTCTTCGAAAAAAATAGTCATAAAGTCAAAACTTTCACATCAAATAGCTCTCGAGGATTGTTGTCCAAAATGCAATACACAAAATTAAATATTTCAATTCATCCAGGACCTTAAGTTAAGGTAGTAGTCTGGTACCTTGGGTTCAAAAAATCGAATTTTTTTTTTTTTTTTTGCTTGATTTGAAAGTACAATGTCTTGAGAATATACTGTGAAAATTTCAGACAGAAATTTGAAATATTTCGGGAGTTATAAAGGCCCGGTTTCCTAGGAGTGAAGTCGTCGATCTCTGGCGAGGCGACGATCGCCGCCTTCTTCTGCGCATGCGCCTGAGCCGCAGATTGACGTCGCTTCATGCCACGCTCCAATCAAACTGGTTCTGATTCCAGCGTGCGTCGCGCCCGGCGTCAGCGACGATTCTAGGAAACCGGGCCTTAAGGCCCGGTTTCCTAGGCGTGAAATCGTCAATCTGCAGCGAAGCGACAGGCGTAGCAGAAAACTTGGTTTTTCTGCGCATGCGCCTGAGCCCAACATCGACGTCGCTTCAAGTCACGCCGATATCAGCTCCACTCTGATTTCGACGACAGCGTCAGTAGCGACGCTGAACTAGAAACTCGCGTAGCTCTGCAGCTCCGGCTAAAAAACTCGTTTGGTCACTTTTTCCCCGTGCAATCGCCGTCGCCTAGGAATCCACATTGGCGCGACTGCACGCCGTTCTTCAGCTCTGCGAGGCTTCACGCCGTGACGGGCAGCAAATAACGCTGCTTAGGAAACCGGGCCTTTAAGGCCCGGTTTCCTAGGAGTGAAATCGTCGATCTCTGGCGAGGCGACAGACGCCGCCGCCTTCTGCGCATGCGCCTGAGCCGCAGAGTGACGTCGCTTCATGCCACGCTCCAATCAAACTGGTTCTGATTCCAGCGTGCGTCGCGCCGGCGTCGGCGACGATTCTAGGAAACCAAGCCTTAACGAGTTTTCTAGAGCGCCTCGGAGTCCAACCATTAAGGTAAGTAGTCTGGTAACTTGGGTTCAAAAAACCGAAAAAAATTTTTTTTGCTTAATTTGAAAGTAAAATGTCTTGAGAATATACTGTGAAAATTGCAGACAGAAATTCGAAATATTTCGAGAGTTATAACGAGTCTCCTAGAGCGCCTCGGAGTTTGCGAGTCAACTTTAAACGCGTTTTTCTCAAAACATTGTTTTTCTGGTCGGCCCGGGTCCTAACTTTTTTTCTATTGAACCGATTGCTTTCAAATTTTAACAAACTGTTCTACACACTCATAGTTCTTGTCGGTACTAACGAGAATTTTTTTCACTCCTAACTTTTTATTTTACAACCCTTTCTTTGCTAAAATAAAAGGACTTTTTTTTCAAAGTCCGCCATTTTGTCATTTACCCTTGAAATTTAATTTCAGTAGTTTTGACCAGAATGACATGTTTATAGATTAAGAATAATCAAGAATATTTGATTTCAGATAATATCAAGAGCCAAAATCACCCGAGCCACCCACGTGCATTTTTTTTTTTTGAAGTTCCAACTTCGAGGGACAATAAAAGTAGTAATAAACTATTAAATTTTTTTCAAATAATTTTTTTTTATATTTTCAATACGTAAATAAAAGCACTCTTAATATTCAAGATAATTCAGTTTTATTTTCCTATAAAAAACCACCCTCCAAAGAAGTCATGAAAATAGGCGTAAGTTACCAGACTACTACCTTAAAACATTGTAGTTTTGTTTCCAATTACCCCTGACCTTACTACAGGAATGTAATTAAAACTTAATTCTTTTGAGCCTATTGCATACAAGATAAAACTCAAAGATACTAAAGCTGCAAAATATATCCAAAAGCTGTAAAAAAAAATCTCCATTCTCAATGCTGTACCTCAGAACCAGACTAACGTAAGTCCATTTTTGCAACTTTTCAGTAAAGGGCGAAAACGATTACAATGCAGCAAAAAAGTGAAAGTCGCCCATTTTGGACTTACGTCGTTCTGGTTCTGAGGTACAGAATGGGGGTCGTTAAAGAATTGCGCTTCCAGGTGAACCTCGTGGACACGCCCGGCGTGATGGAGAACAGGAAGCAGCAGGAGAGGGGGTACCCCTTCACCGGCATCTGCGGCTGGTTCGTGGAGCGCTCGGACCTCGTCGTCTTCGTCTTCGATCCGGCCAAGATGGACGTCGGACGAGAGCTCGAGCTGCTCTTCCAGCAGATCAAGGGGAACGAGGCCAAGGTGAGTGGATACTGTCTCATTTTCTTAGATAAAACCTTCTGCGTATTTACGCATTCGTCAGGTCTAACCTGGTGTTACCAAAATAGGAATGATAGGTAAGATAACAATAGGCGGAAGAAAAATTATTTGGTTATTATTTATTTCTCAACACAAAATCTTTTTTCTTTTTTCAACTTAGGTCAGGATCGTTCTCAACAAAGCCGACACCCTGCCTTCGCATGAACTACTCAGAGTGTACGGCAGCCTCCTGTGGAACCTATCACCCCTCCTCAACATCACAGACGCCCCCAGGATGTACGTCAGCTCCTTCTGGTCCAAACCCTTCCTCGACACCTCCAAAGAATTCTCTGAGATGTTCCTTACAGACGAGACATTCCTGCTCCACGACATCACCGAAGTCATGTCCAACAGACTCCTCAACAAGATCGCGTACCTCAGGCGACACGCTGTCCTGGTGCGCAACCACGCCCTGGTGGTGGACGGGTACCTCTCCGCTTTGAATCGTCAGCGGTCGTTTTTCCAAGCCGTAGGGGATGTCGTTGCCACCATCACGGAAAACCCGCAGAAGATCTACTCCAAAGTGCTGTCTCACAGAGACGTGACCATGAAGGATCTGTTCCCGCCGGAGGCTTACGCGGCGTTCTTTTCGGTGCATTCCATGGAAAGTTTTATAGCTTTGTCTAAGCACTGTGGATTCTTGTCTTTGTGTCTATTGGAGGCCATTGAGAAGACCATCTATGAAGATCTACCTCGGCTGTCTATAGAGGTGGAATCGAAGCAGCAGAAGACGTGTCCTAGCTCTCAGACATGTTAAGGTGAATTTCGGCTACGGCAATCAATATTAGTATCAGGGATCGCGTTCGAATAGGACGGCTGATTGAACGGGTTATTCACAAGGCTGTTATAAAGTAGTAGAGCCACTATATAGATCTATATAGTGGCCTTACAACGCAGGATAGTAACTACGTCACTGGTTACTATCCCGTGTTCAGTTGATCCATCGAAGGCTTTTGGTTAACTGGCGGTAACTTGATCAGACGGTTACTTGAGATTGAACACTGTTTTGGAAGTTCGATTTAAGCTTCATCTTTGTGATTGACTAATAGTACCACATGGTCTTACCGACCTCTCAGCGCGACCGGTCAACTAGCCGTTGAAGTTATTTGAACCACTTCAGTTCCACTTAGTTTACTGGTGGCTCCATTACGGCGCCCTTGAGTAGTATTCGGTGGGCCCGAGTTAATGGTCGTCTTATTCGAACGCTGCCGAGGTTAAACGTTGATGAAATGTATCTTTAAAAATAGCCGTCTTGATCACTGAGTTTTATAACTAGCTGGAGTGGTATCTGCTGTCAAGGGTGCAACCAGAATCAAATTACCGTGACCTTCTCCACCACCTGCAGCAATGTTCGAGTACATTTCTTTGTCAAGTGGGATAGGTATTATTCAAGAAATTATGGTATATTCGAAAAAATGTATGTTGCTTCAAAACATGGTGCCAACTTCTCTACCATTTATTTGCATTGTCTTAGGCAGGGGCGCCTCGAACTGAAATGGGGGGGGGGGGATTCAATTGCCGAAAGAAGTTACAGTTTTACCGATTTTTAGGAGATCACAGTGACCTACTGTGACCTCCCTTATCGGCGCCTCGGGGATTAGGTCGAACTTTGGATGATTCAGAAAAGAAGTGTGGTTAGTATTTTGCTCAAGACTGCTTCAATTCGAATTCTGAGGCAAGAACATAATGACATGACACTTTGTCCAAAAAGATGACAACGGACTTCTCTAGTGATTAATATGCTCAGTGCTACGATACGGAATATCAAATACTTTGTTATTCTCATTGTGCTTATTCTATTTCCACCAGCTTGTCCTTAAACAAAACAGCGCATAACTATCAAACACATACGCTTTTGTTGTGTGAAAGCATTTATGGAAACAGAAATGGTTTTGCTTGCCGTATTTCAGACGCAATATTATCAGTATTATAGTGTTATCAAGAAAAAAAAACAAGTCAGTATTGATTTTTGTGATATTATTCTAATTGCAATATGTAGATACAATTTGTGCGGATTATATTTGCAATATTTTTGTGCAATTCTTTCATTTAAAGTTTGATAGGGTTCTATCGTGACAATTCAGAGATATAATGTATAAACTGCTTCGGCGGATTTTTAGGTGGTGAAAATTTTGCGATGTTAACCTCTAATTATTATTTGCATGTTGTATCCAAAATTTCATATTGTGTGTCAATCATGAAGTAATTCAATGAATTAGGGATCAAATACTTCTCAAAAAGGCCCCAACTGCAGTTCGTGCATTATTTTTGGATTAACGCTTTTTTTCCTGTGATATATTTTAAAACAAGTTTCCTAGTTTAGAAATGGTTGATATTTTAGAGAAATATTTTGATTATGTAATTCGCATTTCATATTTTTATTTATCCTTGTATTTTATTCTTCTCACGTTTTAAAGCTTTTTTGAAACAGAGTCGTTCCTACATTTATTTGAAATAAAACATTTTTTTACTTAACTGGGGCTTTGTTATTGTTTCTCTTTTTCCTTTCATTCATAATAATCCATCAAAATTGCGTAAATTCTTGAATTAGAAATCAAGGGGGGCATGCATCAGTTGGGATGAATGGAAATGGATAAGCAATGGAATGGATAAGCAATGATAGAGAAAAATTGCATAACCACATTTGCGGTGGTTTTTGAAACTGAACTATGACGAAAACTGAGATGAAGTTTACAATGAAAATACTGAATGAAAAAGAAAACTAATGAGGAACAGTGATTTTTGATTTTAAAAGCTTTTAACTGAGTTTGTCAACCACAAATATTTTCTCTTAGCAAAGCTTAATAATTTTGCTTAGTCCTAAAATTGTAGAGATTCCGATAGTGCTTTAACATATAAAATATACATTTAATTTTTACATGGCGTTTCTTTAAATCCGCTTTTATTATTTAATGATAAGTACTATGGTGTAAATCAAAAGAAACATATTAATAAGTTCAACAGTTTTGGCACAATAATTAACAACTTTTTTTTAATAAATGATTTAATGAACAAGCGAACTAACAAGCATTGTAAGTAATGAAAGTGTAATACAGGTTACATGACTTTATGCAAGTGAACCATGCTTGGAAGAACCCATTTGACCAGTAAGGAATGCTAGCGAAAGTTTTCTTTGAAGACAAACTCTACTGGTTTGTTGAATCGTTTTCGCAAATTAAATTTTTAACCAGGCAAAATAAACCTTATTAATAATGTCCTATGAGCAAAGTCTCTTGTTTATATGCATTTACAATTGAAGATAGCACACTTTTACCCTTTTGCTCTTCGATATAATTTGGGCATAATTACACAGTAGCGCTCGTTTATAATGAAGTCGAAGAAGCCAAATTAAAGTTTTACTACAGCTGTAATTTCGCAATAAAAAATTTAAGGACACACAGTAAAAAAAAGAAAGAACGGGAATTCAAGATATCACGTTATAGCCATAAATTCTCTATATACAGCTTCGCTATAAACAGGCATGACTACGAATACATATATTTTGCTTCCAGTTTAACTGTTGAAGATGAATGCTTCTTCTTCATAACAGCTACTGAAAAATGTTAGTCAATACTGATTTACTGCTTTTTCGAACGAATATAAAACTATTTTTCATTTTTCAAAGCCTAATCGTTACCACAAATGGAATCACAACTCCAGTTCTATTACAGCTCGGTTGACGTTACACTCATGCCATTGTCCGTACTATGACTGCTAAAGTAAGGTAACCGATTCATCGGACATTTTGGCTGTATGAACTGCGTAGAAAAAAAAGCTGTACTATAAAAAAAAAAAACATCTTTAAGATTGTATGTCAGACTTGCATGTTTGCTGTTTACTTGATGCTCTACTATTTTAGCCTCACATACAAGAGCCGTAGATTCCACTATTTAGATTTGAAGCAAGTGCGAGAAACGAAGCTTTTACAGTTCTTCAGTAATAAACTTCCTTGATTTTTTCACTCTTTTTAGATAAAAATACAACTTTTCTCGAATTGGATTCGAAACTTTTTCTTTGTCCCTTTTGTTATACTAATAAAATCACTTCCAATTAAGATGGTATTAAAACAATAACAACTTCTTGATTTTCAATGACGTCTGGCGGAGTTATTTATTCATGTAACATTGTGGAATGATGCGTCCTAGACGTCACTCATATTGTGCACCATGACAAATTCTGCGACGTCATTCTACGTCAAAGGTATTAACGGAATAATTGTAAGGGACTTGAGCAACAGTTTTTCAAATGTGGTACACAAGGCAAGGTTCTAAAGTTCGCTTAAAATCAAAATATCCGATAAGTCTGCCGGTCTTGCAAAATGGCTAAAGATTGTCATTTCAATCCTAAAAGCAGGTGGGAAGGTTGATGTCCCCGAAGACATTCAGTTCGAACAGGCACGCCAGAGTGATGAAAGCAGCGTACAGAAACAGGCAAACGATGCCCACAGTCCTGTTGAGGTGCCAACCGGACAGTCTGAAAGTGAGCACCAGAGAGATCAGGGTCACCAGGAGGGTACCCGTCGTGTAGGTCATGGCGGAGCTGTACACCAGCAGGTACCCCCTCTTGCTGATCAGAGTCTTCACCAGCCAAGGAGCGGCCAGGCAAAAGGACAAGTCGAAGGTATTGCTTCCAAGGAGGTTGCTGATGGCCATGTTGCCCAAGCCTGGAAATTTCAAAAAGGATTCAGTTGGTTAATGGCGTAAAAGCCACGGTGGGCTAGACTGCTCAATTGGTTAAATAGTAACAAGGAAGACTATTGGGCAAGCAATTAAAAGAGATAGGATAGCGAATGGGTAAGCGCCGAGCAAAACAAAAGATAAGTGCGAAATGGGAAAGCACCAAGAAAAGTACAAAGGAAACTGAGGATTCGGGAAGACTAAAAGCAAAAACAAGAGATGGGATACCAATTGCACAAGCTTCAAGCAAGCAAAGTGAAAGGATTTATGATCGAACTATCTTCAAGCAAAACAAAAATTATGATAACGAATGAGAAAGCTCAAAGACAAATACATTGAGCTGTTAAGGAATGGGAAAACTCCGTTCAAAACAAGAAATAGGATTACAGGTGGGCAAGTTTCAATCAAAACGAGCGATAAAGCTTGAGTACGGAGAGATAGAGCGTGTGACCTCGAGGTGGAAATGGACCGCTTTGTTTTAAAATAGGAAGGATCAGTGAGAAAATTAAATTTTTTACTTACTATCGTCATTGAACTATTTGCTGGTGACTGGAGGTGTTTAAATAAAATAAATAACACTATTTGCTGCATATGTGATTCTTCTGATGCTACCTGTTATTAAATGAAGCGGTTGGTTTTCGCTTCAATGTCACGCGCCTTCCCTCCGTGGTCAAGCTTTAGAATAAACGAAAGCACAAGTTCCAAGCAAGGTAAGAGTAGACATAGCAAATGGAAAAGCTCCAAGCAGAAAAAAAAGTGCTATACGAAATGGAAAAGCTCGAAGCAAATTAGAAGAAAGGTTAAGGAATGAGAGAACTCTCATCAACGAAACGAAAGACATGATGAAAGAATGGGAAAGTTGCAAGTGAAAAGGGTATTTGTGCCAAACTAAAAAAGAATAAACATAGTATATCACTGCGAAAATGACTCTTTATACAGATTTAGGCTTCTTAATATATGAGTTAATCTTACTCGAGGTTTCCGATGTCATTCAAAATGGTTTAGCAGCATTCATTGTTAGTTCTGTTTTCATATTCCGTCAATAATCGCATGGAATAGAGTGTGGCTCAAAAAAGAAAATTATGCAATAAAAAACGAGAACAGTGCTAATAGTCATGTGCTGCTGACTGTGCAAGGAAAAAAATCGACTGTTTTTTGTAGCATAAAAAGGGTGAGTGATCTACTCTTGAAACACAACTGATAATTAAAAAGAAACTTATTGAAAAATTAACTGATGATAAAGTCAAAGCTCTTGGCTTCGAAAACAAAAATAAAATGAGAAAGTTTACCATTTTTGGCAACAATGATGGTGGCGATAAGATCTGGCACGCTGGCTCCGGCAGCTAAAATGGTCAATCCGGCTACGGAGTCTGGAATGAGCAGGGTGTACCCTAAAAAAGAACGACGACTTAAGTATTCGAGCAAAGAAACATAAAATATTGTTACAAATCTTGTAAATAGTTGTTGTTTTTACTGCCTTGCATCATTTTCATTAGTTTTGGTTTTATCTGACGTCATGTTGCAAAAGTATCTGAAGATATCACCTTTATCACTAGTATACCGGCCCTGTAACACTTTGTAGTTTTTACACTTGCCCTAACTTTGATAAGCATGAAGACATTTTTGCGTGGTTTTTTTTTTTTCTTTTTATTTCTAGCGTTTTCTTGAATGGAATATGTAATTTATGAATGACCAGAATGCTCCGGATTTTGCTAGAACCTTCTTTCCGTGTATAAATAGCCTTGAACACAGTTTTTAGTTAGTCAGTTGTTTTCAGATTTGATCTGGTGACTCGTTTTCGTTCGCTTGGCGAATGGTTGTTTTGCTTTTGTAATTGCTTAATTACTGTTCACGTTTGATACGTGGTGCTGAGTTACTGTTGAGAGTACAGTGTACTGTTTTGCTACCTAATTGCTGGATGTTTAGCAATTGTTTCCTGCTCATATTGTAAATAGTGTAAATACTTGTAAATAAATTTATAGTTACTTCCTCAAGATTGGAATGCTCATTTGAAGAAAGTTGAAGGTGCTACGGACTCGTTACAATTTTGGCGCCCAACGTGGGGCATCTTCAAGGACTTTCTTGGAATTATCTGTGAACTTGGACTTTTCTTCCTAAGGACTTTTTGACTTCGGAATTTTATGGTGATTACCCGAGCAATGGATGAACAACTAAAAAAACTCCTTGATGCGATCAACGCTGTTAAAATTGACCTCAAGAATGATATGGCGATTATGGCTACTAATCAAGAACAATTAAAGAGTGATTTAACCGCTAGCATAACTTCAAGTCATGAAGAAATTAAGAATGATTTAGCCGCTAGCATAACTTCAAGTCAAGAAGAAATTAAGAGCGATCTAACGTCAATGAAAAGTTTGGTGGAAACTAAATTTATCAACATGGAAAATAAAGTGGAGACTCTAGAAGATCGAATCATCACAGTAGAAAACCATGTGGAAAAGAAAATTAAAGAACTTGAATCAAAGTTATCAGGATCCTGCAACAACTCAGACAGCGTTGAGAATCGAATCACCACAGTAGAAAACCATGTGGAAAAGAAAATTAAAGAACTTGAATCAAAGTTATCAGCATCCTGCAACAACTCAAGTGGCTGTGTAGCTGCAGCGGGAACTTCTCGTCCATCCATCAAACTGGCCACGTTTGACGGGAAGACCTCGTGGAATATTTACAAGACGCAGTTCCTCATCGTTGCAGAAGCAAACTCCTGGGACTCTTCCACGAAAGCCTGTCAACTTGCAGCCTCGCTGAGAGGGGATGCAGCTGATATACTACAGACCTTCCCAGAGGACAAGCACCATGACTTCGAAGCCTTATCATCGGCCTTAGAGCTTCGCTTTGGCGAATCTTGCCAAAAAGAATTCAGCCAACTCCAGCTGAAATCCCGACTCTAGAGGGATGGAGAGACTTTGCAAGTGTTTGCAGCAGACGTTGAGAGGCTTTCCCATCTCGCCTTTTCGAACTGTCCTTCGGATGTTCGCGATAGCCTGGCCCTGAACTACTTCATCGACGGAGTGCGAAGTCCAGAAGTTCAGACGGCTCTCCGGATGGCAGACATTAAGGATCTTAAATCCGTTCTGGTCTACGCAATGAAGTTCGAGGCTGCACAGCAAATGTCCCGCAAGGATCGCCATTCAACCAGGAGCGTGGAAGTGAGTGCCCAAGATTCGAACTCAACTCGTTTCTCGGAAATTGAGCGACAAATCAAAGAGATCTCTGGGACCCTGAAGAAGATTGCAGCTCGCAAAGACCAAAGTAGTCAACCACTGAAGTGCTGGAAATGTGGCGGTGAGGGCCACGTACGAAGGAACTGCGAAGCTCGCCAAGAAAAAAAGACGTCTCCCAAAGTTCTCCAGATTTCCTCGAGAAGTGGCGGCTGCAACGGACTCGTCATTCATGCATATGTGAATGGGTTTCCCTGCGAAATGGTTGTGGACACAGGAGCCAACGTTACCATCATTAGGACTGATGTGGCTCGTCAATTTGGACTCAAGATCTTATGGACGCCGCCCTGCGTTACTCTCCAAACTGTGACAGGTGACAAAATCGAGATTGAAGGAAAAGTGAACTTAGAAATAATGTTCGGGAGTGCCACTTACCATCACACGGCATTCGTCGCTGACATTACAGATCCCTTCATTCTCGGACTGGACTTTTTGAGAAAATTTGATTTTTCTATTGACTTTAAAAATAATGAGCTGCACTCAATGAGGGAAGACATAGCAATTTTCAATGCTGAAAATAACTTAAAATCCGCTCATCAAATAATAGCCCAAACAGATTTATTGATTCCCTCTAGATCAGAAGTACTAATACCTGGCTCCGTCAATGAAAACAACAGCTTTAAATTCGGCCTCATTGAATATCCTAACCAGAATAATAGCCCAAAAGGAGTACTAGTGGCATCTACACTTGTGGACCTTTCAAGGAATGCAGTTCCTGTGAGAGTCGCCAATGTAAGTGAAAGACCGAGGAATATCAAGAAAGGAGAAGTGTTGTCAACTTGTACTCCCGTAAACTGCATCATCAGAAGAATTGATTCCTCCGAGACTGTGTCTTCCGAATCCTTGACTTCGAAATTAATTGGGAGTGCACCATTATCGAAGGATCAAAGATACGCTGCGGAAAAATTGGTGGACAACTTCAAGCAGGTGTTTTCATCTACATCCGAAGACGTTGGTCGCACGAGTTTAACGCAGCATAGGATCGACACTGGAGATCATCCCCCTATCAAGCAGCATCCAAGACGACTACCGTTCGCCAAGAAGGAAGAGGTTGAGATCCTCTTGAAAGAGATGCAGGAGAATGACGTCATCGAACCCTCATCCAGTCCTTGGGCATCCCCTATCGTCTTGGTCCGAAAGAAAGACGACTCCACCAGATTTTGTGTTGACTACCGACGCCTGAATAACATCACCAAGAAGGACAGTTACCCTCTTCCACGGATCGATGACACTCTGGACACCCTTTCCGGATACAAGTGGTTTTCGACCCTGGATTTGAAGAGCGGCTACTGGCAGGTGGAGATACACCCCGACGACCGAGAGAAGACGGCGTTTACAACCGGACAAGGCCTGTGGCAGTTTGAAGTGATGCCCTTCGGCCTCTGCAATGCACCAGCCACGTTCGAGCGTCTTATGGAATCAGTGTTAAGAGGACTCTCTTATGAATCCTGTCTTGTCTACTTGGACGACATCATCATCATTGGACGCAGTTTTGAGGAACATTTGGCTAATCTTAGGAAGGTGCTGCAAAAGCTTAAGGAAGCCAACCTGAAGTTAAGCCCCAACAAATGTAATTTGTTCCGTCGGGAGGTGAACTACCTTGGTCACATTATCTCTTCTGATGGTGTGCGAACAGATCCGGATAAGGTATCTGCAGTCAAGAATTGGAGCCGCCCCGAAAATGTCCATCAGCTGCGAAGTTTCCTGGGGCTCTGCACGTACTACAGGAAGTTTGTGAAGGGTTTTTCCAACATTGCACGACCTTTGCATAAGCTGACGGAGAGTAAACAAAAATTTGAATGGTCCAAAGAATGCGAGGATGCATTTCTACAACTGAAGGAGGCTTTAACATCAACGCCTATTCTCTCTTATCCTCAGCCTGAAAAATCCTTCATACTCGACACTGATGCGAGCCACGAGAGCGTTGGAGCTGTTTTATCTCAAGAAATTGACGGTAACGAACATGTCATCGCATACTGGAGCAAATGCTTATCAAAGTCGGAGCGAAATTATTGTGTCACGAGAAAGGAATTGCTCGCCATAGTTAAAGCTGTAGAACATTTCCATCATTACCTCTACGGCCGTAAATTCCTGCTCCGGACTGATCATGCCTCTTTAACTTGGCTGTTGAATTTCAAGAATCCAGAGGGCCAGGTAGCCAGGTGGATACAGCGGCTCCAGGAATATGACATCAAGATTAAGCACCGAAAAGGCTTGTCACACGGGAATGCTGACGCATTATCAAGAAGACCTTGTTCCGAGAACTGCCATTATTGCTCCTGAATAGAGAAACAGTACGGGACGACAATCCCTACTGCCTGTCAAGTTACTGCTACTTCATCATCTTCAGATCCTGATCCATGGAGTGACGACCAAGTAAGAAAAGATCAGCTTGAAGACCCAGACCTAAAGCCTATCATGGAGTTAATGGAAAAAGACAGTCGGCGACCTAGTTGGCAAGACATTTCTATCTACAGTCCTGCAACGAAAAGATACTGGGCTTTATGGAAATCTCTCCAGTTGCGAAATGGCGTCCTGCATCGGAAATGGGAATCTGACGATGGCAAAGCATTTAAATGGCAGTTACTCCTTCCCAGATCAAGAATTCCAGACGTTCTAAAGGAATTGCACAGTAGTCCGACTGGAGGACACTTTGGTATCTTGAAAACCCTCCACAAGGTTCGAGAGCGCTTCTTCTGGAGCAAGGCGAAGGATGACGTAGAGAAGTGGTGTCATTCTTGTGACGCCTGTGCTGCCCGTAAAGGACCGAAGAGAAGAAGCCGCGGGAAGCTACATCTTTACAACGTAGGAGCTCCTTTCGAACGAATCGGGATCGACATTCTTGGTCCTCTACCGAAAACTACTGATGGGAACAAATACATCCTCGTTTCCATTGACTATTTCACCAAATGGCCCGAAGCATATTCCATTCCGGATCAAGAAGCTACCACTGTAGCAGAGACTCTAGTCCAGCATTGGATCTCGAGATATGGGACACCTTTGCAGATCCATTCTGACCAGGGAAGGAACTTCATCTCTGCTGTGTTTAAGGGCCTATGTAAAATCCTCAAAATTGAGAAAACTCGAACGACACCACTACACCCACAATCGGACGGCATGGTGGAGAGATTCAACAGGACAATCCTTAATAATCTCTCGCTTATGGTCTCCAAAAATCAACAGGATTGGGACAAGAAACTTCCTCTGTTCTTGCTGGCCTACCGCAGTGCTGTCCACGAGACCACCGGATATTCCCCATCACAGATGCTCTTCGGCCGAGAGCTTCGGCTACCTTGTGATCTTGTCTTCGGTCTCCCTCCAGATGCGCCTTCATCGCCTGAGGAGTACGTCCAGGATCTCCGGGCCCGGTTGGAAGACGTTCATCACTTCGCACGGGAGCGAATCAACATCGCGACGGAGAAAATGAAGACCCGATACGACACAAGGTCCACTGGCCATGACTTTCAAGAAGGTGACAAGGTGTGGCTATGGAATCCCATCCGACGTAAAGGTCTGTCACCCAAATTGCAGTCGCATTGGGATGGACACGTCGTGAAATAGAATGTTATAGCGCACAAATGGCAGCTATTTTAGCCAGCCCAGTGGCGTTTGGTATATTAAAAGCCGAGCTCGGGCATAACTGATCTACGAAAGTAAATATTTTTGTTTTTGGTGTTTTTGGTCTTTTGACCAAAATTTAATAGTTAGTGTTAAGTTTTTTGGCATTTTTCTATGAAGATAGATTGTGCACCCTAATACCATACGCTGAAACCATTTACGTTTCGTTACCTAACCTATAATTTGATGTTTTAAAGACATGTGCTTTTGGGGCTAGTTGTTCAATTTTTTGGGGGCAAGTTGTTCCGCGAAAAAACTTTCCCCAGAAAAATTAGCAAGTATCCCGAAGGAATCTCTTGCCCTATTCATCTGTACCAGTGATGCAGTAAATAAGTACACATATAAATAAATAATATATGTTACTGTGAAAGACCGAAAGTGAGATGGTACACTTTCACCAAAAATAAATCCTGAAATATTCAGTCTATCCGATAGATATATATTAGATATAAAATTTTCGAAGACTAAACTATGTAAGACATCGAAATATATTTCATACTTTAATATAAAAATCATATTTTTGGAGGATCTTATTTCAAATTTTAGCTTAATCCCTGTTATAACTGAAGACTGAACCAATTATTTTAGCTTATTAGCTGTTAATTATTATATGTAATTTTTACATGTTGAACTGTCCTTACTGTATTTTACCATATGAATGTTTTTCAGTTTACTATTTACTAGATGCGTTGCCCGGCTTTGCACGGTCTACCTTGAGAATAAAACTTTTGTCAAGCGACGCGCGTCTAAAAGTCTCGATTAGATTATTTAAAGTCGATATTTTGCAGGCATCCAGCACAAAAAATCTGTTATGGACACCCCATTTTCATAGTAGATGCCTTCAGTGTTAAAATAGCGCAATAAATAAAACATTTACATCCCTAGGTTGACATGAAACAGTGCAAAAAAAAAGTTTTCAATGATTAATTTTTTACACATGGCCGATTTTAACATCATTCAACTGATTTTTTCTCAAAATATCGCCAAAAGCACCAAATTGTACCGGAATTCAAGAAATCATTTTTCCTAGCCAACATGGCGATATGTCGCCAAGTTGGCGTCAAACACTTGGCGACCAAAAGCTTGGCGATATATCGCCTAGTGATCGCGCCAATTCATATCACTTGTGTCTACAAATTAATACTGATTTACCCCCCCCCCCAAGGGGTAACCCCCCTGGGAACATTCAAATGCAACCACAAGGAGAGGTGCACAACTGGACCTCCCTCAGGGCCTACATATCAAAGTAGAAACTTCTACGTCATACAGTTTTTAAGTTATGTGACATACATACGCATACATACTTGCGTACAAACAGATGTCATGAGAGAAATCGTCGTAATTAACTCGAGGGTGGTCGATATATATGTTTAATATCTAAATTAACTTCCTTTGCTACGTAAGAGGAAGTAAAAAAGTCGTAGTAAGTATGAGAAAACAGCTGATTATTTAAACGATATTTTTGTAGTCCTTAAATAAAGTTATACTAATATAAACCATTGTTTTTTTTTCACAAATTATGTTTTTAATGAGTTATTCTTATCGCAGAGTGGTTAAATTCGAAATCAGCATCGTTATTCATCGTCTTGTTTATCTCGGAACGACTTGCCCCACCCACGGAACAACTTGCCCCAAGGCGGGGTTTGTTGTTCCTTTTCGGCTTTACTTGTTATGAAATTAATTATTCAAAAATCTTACGAAACACAACTCAAAAAACAGTCTGTATATCAAAGGGACATATAATACTAGGTTTTAACTTCGGAATATTTATTCTAGAACCAAGTTTTCAAAACGAATTTTGAGCTTGATTAAAAAACGGAACTTTTAGCCCCGCTCTCCCCTACAGTTATTCAGAGTAACTTTTCTCCATAATGTTTTTATTTTTAACTGCTGCACCGGCACCCATCTTTTAATGACATTAGAGCATTTATTTTCATAAAACGGGAAAAAATAGCCTACATTACTGTATATTTATCTAAAGTTGTTTTTTGTTGCCCAAACCACGCACGTTCCTGATCTCGAGCAGACACTGCTACCCGATTCAAGGCAGATAGGTACGGCTTCCGTTTACAGAGCACCACTAGGGTGGAGGTTTGATTTAGCTCTGACATCAGACGATAGATGGCAGCACCATTTATCCACATTGCGGTAATTTTGTTTGAAACCAGAGCCCGGAAAACTTCTATTTCATCACCCCCCAGAAATATTGATTTGGAAGAAAGGGCGGATCCAGAAATTTTCAAGGAGGGGGCAATTGATTTTCCCGCTTTCCTCTTACCACGTAACTGATTCATACACGCTTAAGGAAAGGGGAAGGCTGCAACATTTTTATCAAAACAACTAAAACATTGAGATTTGACCAAAAAAAGGGGAGAAAAGGTGTCCTCGAAAGTGCTCCTCTTCTTTTTCGTTACCAGAGTTCTTCTAAAATTGAGTTCATAGAAATTCCAATTCGTAATAATTTCAAACATTCCCTAACTTCATCGAAATTCGTCAAAAGTTCTGTACCTCAGAACCAGACTAACGTAAGTCCATTTTCGTAACTTTTCAGCAGAGGGCAAAAACGATTGCCGAATACATGCAAAAGATGGGACTCGTGCTCTTTTAATGATGCTAAATAATTCTGAAGGAATTTGTTTTATAGAATACCGTTCTCAAGGGTCGATGCGGGAAAAGATTCTACATACAAAGAAGCCATAAAGTGAAAATCGCCATTTTCGGACTTACGTCGTTCTGGTTCTTTGTTTTTTAGAACAGTTTCGAAAAATCATCCAAAGAAAGTCCCTGGCTCCTCGATGACGTAAAAGAAGGACTGCATTTGCATTTTCAGGACTTCAATTCCGAAAAATTTCAGGAGCAAGGTCTCTCTTTTGTGTCCGCCCTAGTTTGGAAGAAAGAGCCACACTCACCGATGATGGTGACCATCCAGACAGCGATGTAGGAGAGCGATCCCATCCAGATAACAGACATGAGGAAGGTGACGGGGAAGCAGCATCTGCTGCCTTCCTCCCCGATCGGAGGGATGGTGATGCGGAAGAGCAGAGATGCAGGCAGCATCACAGCTCGCCACACGCTGCGGCAAGGACTGGCGACTCCGTCTGCAATGGAAGCTTTGTTAAATCCTTGAGGGGGGGGGGACAGTGCCATAAAAACAAAAAAATATTAACACGTTGACTGCCAATATAGGGGGAAAATCGTAGAGTGTATGAGCTGGGCTAAGACCAATGTACTTGTGAACTAGTTTAGATTTTATGGTATATTCCCTGAAGCCAAACAACTCTACTTATGACACATATGCTCGCTACTTACACTAAAAAATGGATGTAGTTTTTACAGTGTTATACAACTACATTTATAGTAATAAACTGTAAAATTGCTGCTTTACACTAATAAACTATAATTGCTAATTTTACAGTAGGGGAAATTTCCTAAGGGTTAAGGTTAGTAAAATTCCTAAGGGGGGTAGTACCACAAAAACATAAAAATATTAAAGGGCTATTCACATTGCTACCGCTCCGTCAGAACGAAGTGGTTTTACGGACGTAACGGACGGAGGTGAAAAATTTCGAGCATCCGCATTCGCTCCGTCCGAAAGTCACGTGACGGTATTCCCCCGAAAAGAGAGCGCACTTGGCGAGATCCAATGAAATCGCTGCCAAAAATATCGGACGGATGTCGGAGCCGGCTACAGCAAGCATTCTTCTAGAACGGTGACGGAAGTCGGTGATTCGCTGCAAAAACTTCGGTTCAGACGGCCGGATCGGTCGTAATGTGAATAGTGCTTAATAATTTGACTGTATGACTAGTTCAGCCTCTCCTACTTGTCCCAGCAGAACTCTTAAAAATAAAAGGAAAAAAAAATAGATTTTTGGTTGTTCATAAAATTGTCAAGTTTTCTTTGATTTATTGTACATATTGTTTTTTTTTTTGCATTATACAGTTGAACCCCTCTATAGCGAACCCCCGGTCACAGCGAACCTTTTCATTGGTCCGATCTAAAACTGTCAGTAATGTAACTTTGTACGCTTATAACGATCCACAAAGCCTGAAAAATCGGCTATAACGATCCTAAAAACGTGGCGAAAACCAATCCTCACTTTGCAAGAAATTTTCCCTCTCAAAATCTATTGTCACCATGGGCGCCCATAAGGGGGGGCTCGAGCCCCCCCCCTGGAAATTAGTACCTTTTTGCTTTTAGTACTATTTATTCGGAAAACATTTTTTCTTTACTCATTATTGAATAAATTATAAAAAATGCCAAATTTTAATAACTCCAATCTGCACTGAAATCGCTTTCAGAAGTTTAACATTGTGTCTCTTCCTACATTCTTCCATAGAAAAACAAAGGCAGATTCATGGGTTGACAGACACCGCATTTACATAGGAAACTGTCCCATGTCTGCGGACTAGCGGTTAGGAGAAAGAGTGGGCGGATTCGAGGATGGCAAGAAAACTCGACATTGTTTGGTATTTGGAATTTGTAAAAAAAGAAAACTTCTTTTTCTGTTTTACAGGACAAAACATTCGGGGGGAGGGGGGGGGCAAGGCCTATTCTAGAGTCTTTGAAAATAATTAAATACCTTTTGAAACTCCTTAAAAAGTGCTTCAATTATATTTCTTATCAAATAAATAAACTATGAATTAATTTAATGACCAGAATATTACTCTCTCGTCAGGCCCGTCATTTAGGGGGGGAGGGGGGCTCAATTGCCCCCCCCCCCTAACTTGTGAGAAATCAATGTATTTACATATAAGTGGGCGTGGTTTTTGTTGATTTCCGATGAAATTGCATTGCGTTTTTACCCTTTGCCCCCCCCCCCCCCCGGAAAAACTTGAAATGACGTCAATGTCTCTCGTCAATCATTTTTTAAATTTCTACGCTATTCCTTTTAAAGAAGTTTATGCGTTTTATACTATTGGTCATTTTATAAGTGCTGTTTCTGTCCGTGAGTTGGGAACTGATCAAAACTACTAAGTAACTATACTGAAAATCAATGTAACCAAGTGATGTGTTTATCTTTTCTCCTCCCTCGTTCTTCCTCTCTGTCGATTAATGTCAATCGTTTGTTAAACTACAAAAAAATATACATATTTTGATTGATCTTAATTTGCAAAAGAATGCAGAACATTTATAAATTTTTTGTTTCCTTATTTTTCCAACATATTTTTGAAGTACCAATTGCGCCATACAAGGCCTCAAAATAAAAAATTTTAAAACCTTTTTTCAAAAATTTTCCGGGGGAGAAGCCCCCGGACCCCCAAAATTACGAAGATTCTACCCCACTTAAAACAGTTCATTGCATCTCTCTTTTGATACCCCTACCTCAAAAAAAAAAAAAAATCAGCCCAAACAATCAACAACAAAAATAGAATAAAAAAAACAAAGAAACAGCCAGGAGGAGGGCCGATCTGTAAGAAGTCACACTTTTATATTCTTAGTAAATCAAAGAAACACACACATACACACACACACACATATATATATATATATACACTGAAGTGACAAAAGTCATGGGATACCTCTTAATATCGTGTCGGCCCTCCTTTTGCCCGGCGAAGTGCAACAACTCGACGTGGCATGGACTCAACAAGTCGTTGGAAGTCTTCTGCAGGAATATTGAGCCATGCTGTCTCGATAGACGTCCATAATTGTGAAAGCGTTGATGGGGCAGGATTTTGGGCACGAACAGACCTCTCGATGGTGTCCCATAAATGCTCAATGGGATTCATGTCGGGCGATCTAGGTGGCCAAATCATTCGTTGGAATTGTCCAGAATTTTCTTCAAACCAATTGCGAACAGTTGTGGCCCGGTGACATGGCGCATTGTCATCCATAAAAATCCCATCGTTGTTTGGGTACATGAAGTCCATGAATGGCTGCAAGTGATCTCCAAGTAGCTGCACATAAGCATTTCCAGTCAATGTTCGGTCCAGTCGCACTAGAGGACCAAGTCCATGCCATGAAAAAACAGCCCACACCATTACGGAGCCACCACCAGCTTGAACAGTGCCTTGCTGACAGTTTGGGTCCATGGCTTCGTGGGGTCTGCGCCACACTCGAACCCTACCATCGGCTCTTACCAGCTGAAATCGTGACTCATCGGACCAGGCCACGGTTTTCCATTCATCTAGGGACCAACCGATATGCTCACGTGCCCACGAGAGTCGCTGCAAGCGATGTCGTTCTGTCAGTAAAGGCACTCGAGTCGGTCTTCTGCTGGAATAGCCCAAGAAATCCAAATTTCTCCGCACAGTTCTAGCAGACACGTCCATTGTACGTCCCACATTGATTTCTACGGTGATTTGACGCAGTGTTGCTTGTCTGTTAGAATTTACGACTCTTTGCAGACGTCGCCGGTCTCGATCTTTAAGTGCAGGCGGTCGACCACTGCGCTGTCCATGGTGGGATGTTATGCCTGAAATTTCATACTCTCGGCACACTCTTGACACAGTGGATCTGGGAATGTTGAATTCTCTAACGATTTCCGAAATGGCATGACCCATGCGTCTAGCTCCAACTAACATTCCGCGTTCAAAGTCTGTTAATTCACATCGTGCGGTCATCATCACGTTAAAACCTCTTCACATGAATAACTTGAACAGAAATGAAAGCTATGTAAAAGCACTGCGAATTTATACCTGTTCTATGCGATGCTACTGCCATCTGAAAATTTGCATATTGCTATCCCATGACTTTTGTCACTTCAGTGTATATATATATATATATATATATATATATATATATATATATTACTGTAAATTATGAGGAAAACATCTGAGCCCCCCTTAAAATTTCGTATATGGGCGCCCATGATTGTCACCAGCGTTTCTGCTAATGAAAAAACATAAACAGTTGTTAGAAATTGCAAAAAGCAAAAAGAGAAACAGTAGACTTTTTTTTTTTTTTTTGTGACTGAAAACATTGACAAAATGAAGACAATATGCAATTATGATGTTCATTATTATAGCATATTACCGAATTCCAACTGTTTTTTGGAACTTCGGATATAGAGAACCCTCGGTTATAACGATCACTCAAGTCGGTCCGTTGAGGGTTCGTTATAGCGGGGTTTGACTGCATCTTGTCTTTTTTAAGAACGTTTGATGTTTGATATTTTTCATGAACGTATTACCCTTTTTGCAACTACTGGATATATATTACTCTGTCAGACATTTTGAAATTCTTATCTTTGTCAAAATTTCTTTGTACTTACTGTTTCCTTTTGTTCAATAAATAATTTCCCCGCTGATCCCAAGTCTTTCCCAGGGCCTGGCTCGCTAGATAGTAAAGGTAACTTCACCTCCCCATCCAAACCGAGAAGGTCTAGTCACCATTCGGGGGGAGGCTTGAAAGAGTCCTGACTGTATGACCAGTATGAGTACCTTCCCCGAAGCCAAACAACTTCACTTATGACACATATGCTCGCTACTTATGACACACATGACTTATGACAAATATTCTCGCCATATTTTATGTAACTGCCCAAATTTTAATCATATTCGTTGGAAATATTAAAAAAGATTAAAAATAGATTTCCTTAACAAATATTCAAAATGTAGTTTTAAAAAATTAAAAAATACGCTTTTAAATATAGTGTAGCCTTTAGTATTAATAATAGTATTAAATCCACTATTATATTTACAAAAAACGTGAATTTTATCCTACACAAATAACTGAAACAATTATAATACATCGACATGTAATGTATAGCTTTTAGTATTAACAATGGTATTAAATATATTACTTTTATGTTTGTAAAGAACGTGAACTTTATCTTAAATTCAGAGTTACATACAGACATACCCACAAGTGAAACTGATAAAAGCGCATTGAAAAGAACCAATTAGCAAGCCGTAATGCCTTGCTACATTTTTTACTGGGAACATAATCAATTTTTTTCTGTTCAGTGTTTTAAACGAGCTACAGCTGGACCACGGAGAGACGGCGCGTGCCCTTGAGGCCAAACCGGACTGTTTCATTTTAAAATAGGTAGAATCAGCGTGAAAATTACTTTTTTACTCACAAAGTTCATTTAAGTTTTTACTGACTGCGTGTGGTCTCCGATATACTATCTATCAAAAAGGGAAGCGGTTCATTTCTGCTTCAAGTTCAAGCGCCATCTCTCCGTGATCACTTTGTTTCCAAATCTTACAGATGGTGCCCATGTATTTCAGATGGACAGTCTGCCAACGTGGCGCACCTGCGCTTTCGCTATGCGGGACATAATGAAGGACCCGGAGCTGCTCAGACCGCCCACTGATTCCTGGTGCCACCCCCTTCTCCTTCAGGTGGTGCAGATCCTTGGCCTCCGCCCCTTCTGGTGGTGACACCCATATCCTACACACACGTACATAAACACAAGTCTATAAGACACACACACTTGTCGCATTTCGTCATTGCGAAAAACAATTTGAATTCGAGGTGTCAAAATTCGTTTTTTTTTTTTTTTACCCACTGCAAAAATAAATCTGTTGTTTTTACAGTATAATACTGGCAGCAGAGGTCCCAGTTCTGTACCTCAGAACCAGACTAACGTAAGTCCATTTTCGTCATTTTTCGGTAGAGGGGAAAAATGATTGTCGAATACATTGTTTTTCCCCTCTACCGAAAAATGACGAAAATGGACTTACGTTAGTCTGGTTCTGAGGTACAGAGTTTACAACTGTAAAAGCACAGTAATAAACTGTGAAACTACAGTGAACTCTCACTCATGCGCCGGCCCAAGGGACCAACCGAAAAAGGCGCATAAGTGAGAGAGACGCATAAGTGAACAAGCCTATTTAAAGGTCTAAAACGCAAGGTAAGCTTTAATGAGAGCATAAATAAGATTATTGCTATAGAAAAATGACATATTAGTATGGTTTGGGAAATTACTGTAACGTAACTACTATGATAAATATAAAAAAAATTGAGGATACCTAATCACAAACTAATCATTTCAAATCAATGCATAATCGATAATTGTCAATCTCCGAACTCTAGTTCATGCGGAAAAAACGCCTTCTGTGAGCAATTAAGGCCAAAGATTAAAGAGGAAATGGAAGAAACATGCTTATTTTTTGAAGAAAATTAATTATTTTTTTTACATTTTACGAAAAATTCGGCGCATAAGTGAAATATTTATCTTAAGAGCGACGCACAAACGAATGATATTATCATTATTTTGCTATGGAATGTGCTAGGACTATTGAAAATGATGGTCGTATAAGTGAAAAACGCGTATAAATGAGGCGGTGTAGCTATTTTCCAGTTTATTACTGTAAAACTAGCTATTTTACAGTTTATCACTGTAAATTAGCAATTTTACCATAAAATTAGCTGTATTATTCTGTAAAAACAACAGTATACTGGCAGCAGAGATTCCAGTTTAAAACGGTAAAATGTAATGTAATAATCTGTGAAACTAGTAAGTTTACAGTTTATTACTGTAAGCTATCAATCTCCATATATTATTTCTCTAAGCCGAATCCTATACCCGGTCGAAACTCGCTCATTTCTTTATCGAATTGCAAGAAAATTTATGATTTTGAAGCTTATCCCGCGGGCTATTGACGAAAATTAGACCCACCCTCTAAAAAGTGTCGGTTCGTTTTTTATTCGAACTTCAATTTTTGGGCACAAAATTGACTCTATCTAGCGAAATAATTGTCGTATCGTCTCCATTTTGATTTCATTCGAAAGATTAAAAAAAATGCGTTCTTTAGAACGTTTCTCCGCTAGCGCCGCGTAACGAGAATCTCGAAAATCCACGTTTAAGCGACTTATAAGCGATTGAAGTTTGAAAAAGTTAAATTTTTTGCTCAACTGTCAAAATCGTTACATTGTTGTTCAAATCAATTTTAAATGCGACATTTCAAGCCAAGGCTTAGCTCGGTAAACCTTAATTGTAACTTTTATGGTTTCAAAATACTATGGTAGTTTTGCGATAACGTTAGTATTTAGTTTAGTGGTAGCCTTGGGTATTTGATTTTAATATAGGGTATCACTTTTGTAGTAGTTGTAAACAGGGGCGGACTGGCTCCCCCATGAGGTCGCTAACCCAAACCTCCAAAGGGTGCACTTCAAAATAGCACCCCCCCCCCCCGCCACACACACGCACACACATTTTCTGCGGCAATTATCCGCAAGGGTCTCTTTTTTTTTCCCAGCAAAATATAGTTTGGTATAATATACAGGGTGTCCACCCCAATCGTGGACCAATAGCTAATTTCTAAACCGTTAGAGATAAGCATATAGTTTATTTAGGAAAAAATCTCCAAATTACGAAAGGAATTTTAGGTCTATTCAATGTTTTTCAAAAAATCAAATTTTGAGAGAGTTACGAAATTTAAATTTTTATACAGCCCCCCAGTCCTATCAATCATATTTAGTAAAACATTCTTGACACTGAAACGTTTAAAACTAAAAAAAAATCACTCTTCTACGACAAAAACTGACCGAGTTATGACGTTTTGAAAAATCAAGATTTTGCATTATTTCATGACGTCATCGAGGGATCGCTTAAGGGACCGTATGCGAAATCCTTCAAAATCTTGATTTTTTAAAACGTCATAACTCGGTCAATTTTTGTGGTAGAAGAGTGATTTTTTTTTAGTTTTAAATGTTACAGTGTCAAGAATGTTTTACTAAATATGATTAATAGGACTGGGGGGCTGTATAAAAATTTAAATTTCGTAACTCTTTCAAAATTTGATTTTTTGAAAAACATTGAATAGACCTAAAATTCCTTTCGTAATTTGGAGATTTTTTCCTAAATAAACTATATGCTTATCTCAAACGGTTTAGAAATTAGCTATTGGTCCACGATTGGAGTGGACACCCTGTATGTTACAGAAGAGTGCTTTGTCGCACTACTATTCCTTTATAGATTGTGTGTGCTTCAGAACTTACAACACAAATGTGTAATCCTATTCCTATCTTCATTGTTTGTAACACATTTTATACACAATACGATTAATTTTAAGCAAAACACAATTTTTATCTTCTTTTTATCGCTTATTTTTAGCCTTTTTTCGTTACCCGCGATACTCGTGCCACCCAATTGCGCGGATAATTGGGAGTATACCGTAGTTTAAATTATGAGTTAAACCTGCATAATAAATGGGTGTGAATATTTGGGTGTGGGTGAGTATGCTTCTTATACAAATCCACTGTTTGGGCCGGATCTTTACCAAATTTCGTGCTAAAGTCCTTAGCTGCTCAGAAATTCACATTGAAGATTTTCGGAACATCGGATTCAAAAAAAATAAATAAATAAATCCAAAGAGGTCTAATTTAAATTTTGAGTCATACTGCCTGGTTAGCCAGATTCGTAGGATTATATTGGGAAAATAACAACAATAAGTTTCCGTCGGATCTTTGCCAAATTTGTCACAAAGATTTTTTAATACTCAGAAATTTCATATGGAGGGTGTGTTTAAAAAAATCCGATAAGGTCTCAATTTAAATTTTGATATAGCTATTCCTTCACTTTGGCGTGACATTGTACATAATTTTTTCTTTTATTTGAGCCTGATCGGTGAACATGCGTCTTTTGGCAAAACTTTTATTTTCACGGTAGACCGTGCAATGCCTGAGAAAACAGATAGTAATATACAATGACGATGTTTATTCCTCTCATTTCTCAATGAAAGTTATATTTTTTACGAGCGTGTTACATTCTGAAATGGTTTACGGAAATTTTTTACTTACTCTCATGCAGGGTCTCCAATAAAGCATAAATAATAATAAAATCAATATTACGTAGGATTTTCTCCAGTGCAATGTATTTTAGAATTTTAACAATTGTTCGTAGTGATTTGACTGCTTTATGTTACATAAAAAATACGGTAAGCATATTTGCATGTTATTTACTTGTACGTAATATTTACATATTATAGACAACAGTTTAGGTAAGCTTTTAAGTTTCAAAAAGTAACAATTTGACCATAATTACACGATTATCTCCTCTTTGCTTCAACCACTAGTTTTTTTACTTAAAAAAAAGACCTTTAGACAATGCATTTGTATGTCATATCAAATTTAATGCCTTTTTACTAATCCGGATTTTATTGGTTTTCCGGGAAAGATTTCAGTTTCTGATTTTAATGGGAATATCCTCCACTTTATACTTCAATTCAGAAATATAATCAGTGTCCTGTTGTCATATTTTGACAGACAAAAAAGTGTGATTAATTATTTATCAAATGCAAATTCGAGAAATATTTAGAGTTGCTTTAACTTTGGTATTTAAAATATTTCTTTTTCCAAAACATAATGGTATATTAAAGGAGCTATTGAACTCGAAATAACTTTGAGATATGAAGTAAAAATGTACAGGGAATTCCATAACTAAATATTTGTCATTATCCGATTTTTGGCTACACGAAAAACCGGACGTGACGCTTGATAGGAATTTAAGTGAATCTGAAAACGTTTTATAAGTAGTATTTGACGAGTAGTAGTTTGGTATAAAAAGCAAAAGTTAAAATTCAGAGCTATTCCCATATTTTACGATAAAACTGTTTGTTGGACTATTTACTCGTTGACTGCATTTCGTGAACGATTTGAATTTGACACAAAAGAAATTTTAGTGATATACTTTTTTTAAGTTCAACTATTGAAAATCCCACTATTTTAGTCTGAGCTTCTAAAATTTAATATTATTTATATTCTAAACGCTTTTGCGAAATAAATGTTTCGGGATATTTAACAAAACCTACTGCTAAAAATAGATCAAAAATTGGGAATAATCATTTTGAAAAGAATAAAAATATAATGTTATGTGTAAAGGAGTTCTTCGTCATTTGGAAGTACTTTTTAGGGGGAGGGGGATATTACAAATTACAGCAGTAGATAACACTGGAGCTTGGAGCGTCATCAAGTATTAATGAGATATTCAGGGGGGGGGGCAGTGATTTTCTGTGTGATTGAAAAAACATAAGCTACTTAACCGATTTTTGAAAGTTAATTGCTCTTCTGTCATTTTGTCCTTCACGTATTCCATTCCGACATTTTCCCTGATTTCGGAAGAAAAACATAAAAAAAAAAAAAAAAACGTCGGGGTACCAAAATTTATTGAAGAAAAGAAAGCGAGAAGAAAACCCGAAAAAACAACTTCAAAATTAATCAGTTTTTCCAAAAATCAGAGGGATACCCAAACTAACGCTGCTAGTGTTCCAAGCATCTGAACTACCATTGGATTGACCAAATGAACCCAACAATCAGAATGAATTAGAAACTTTCGGTTCAGAGAATCACATTCAACTTCAAACGATACATCCAAAGAAATAGTTGATGAGTCCAGTATTCCTCTGCTAGATGCGTTGCCAGTCATTGTTGACCCTGGTTTATGGCACAAACTGTTCCCTTTAAAACGATGCATAATAAATAATTCTCCCTCTCTGAACTCTAGTTCATGCGGAAAAAATGCCTTCCGTGAGCAGTAAAGGTGAAAGATTAAAAAGGAAAGTGAAGAAAAATGTTTATTTTTTAAAGAAAATAAATTAAATATTTTACATTTTACGAAAAATTCAGCTCATAGGTGAAATATTTATCTTCAGAGCGACGCATAAACGAATGATCTTGTTATTATTTTGATATGGAATGTGTTGGGACCATTGAAAATAGTCTTCCCTTTGATGACGTGCCAGTAATTGGTTCGCCATTTCATTCTTTCTTTTTTATATTTTGTGATTACATATTTCAGTTTGATAAAACACACTAGAGCTGCGACATCGATGTCGATGTTTTGATTGTCGATTTTTCCAACATCGATGTTTTGGGTTCGATGTTGGTTTCGATGTCGATGTTTTATATTCCAGCAAAGACATCCAAAGAAAAATATACGATAAGCGTACTTATTAAAAAGTTTTCATCTTTAATCAGAAGCTACAGTATTAACCTCATTGGAAAAAAAAATTGTATGATTATTATCGATGTTTTGCTCTCGATGTTTCTGAAACATCTATAATTTTTTTGCCGTTTTTTATGCCTTTTAATGATGATTGTTTCACGTTCAATGTTTTTTTTCTTCTTTCGATGTCCTTTCTACATTTTAGCAATAAACAACAAAAATATGCGATGAAAACGACACACCTTTTTCTATCCACTAGTTGAAATAGCAACAAAATAGGATTTATTTATTTTTATTATTATTATTATTTTAAACGATGATTTACTGTCAATGATTTTTAAACATCGTTGTTTTGCACTTGGTATTTTTTTTTCGATGATGTTTTACATTGCAGCAAAAAACAAGTTTTAGAAAAATACGCGACAAAAAGTTACACAGTTAATCAACAGTTGCAGTATATATCTCGCTGAAAAAAGGTTTCTTAATTAACATCGATATCTCACGGTTGATGTTTTACCAGGCGACGAAAGATAATTTAATTGAGTGTTATAAGGGGAGGTGCTTGTAGTGGGGAGTAACTGAATAACTGTACATTCAAATGTGTAAGCAATTAGAAAAAAAAGATCGATGTTTTGAAACATCGATGTTTGAGAACATCGATGTTTTTTGGTCGATGTATCAATACCATCGATGTTCTTATTTTCCAACATCGATGTCTTGAAACATCGATGTTTTGCCTTCGATGTCGCACCCCTAAAACACACGTTATAGTAGTATACTAACACACGTATATAGTTCAGCACAAAGCTTATTTGATCATTTTTCATTTAAAACACACGTTGTTTACGCTTTTTTTTTCTTAAAAAAAAAAATATATACGCGAAACTTATTTTTTCTAAATTATTGTTACAAATCTTGTAAATAGTTGTTGTTTTTCCTGCCTTGCATCATTTTCATTAGTTTTGGTTTTATCTGACGTCATGTTGCAAAAGTATCTGAAGATATCACCTTTATCACTAGTATACCGGCCCTGTAACACTTTGTAGTTTTTACACTTGCCCTAACTTTAATAAGCGTGAAGACATTTTCGCGTGGTTTTTTTCTTATCGCTAGAATTTGTGAATGGATTACGTAATGTTAGGAATGAAACAAAATATTCCAGGTTTTTCTCGAATATTGTGGACATTTCTTTCCGTGTATAAATAGCTGGCCTTGAACACAAGTCAGTCAGTTGTTTTCAGATTTGATTCTGGTGACTCGTTTTATTCGCTATTCGCTTGGGCGAATGTTTGTTTTGCTTTTGTAATTGCTTAATTACTGTTCACGTTAGATACGTGGTGCTGAATTACTGTTGAGAGTACAGTGTAGTGTTTGCTGCCTAATTGCTGATGTTTAGCAATTGTTTTCTGCTCTTATTGTAAATAGTGTAAATACTTGTAAATAAATTTATAGTTACTTCCTCAAGATCGGAATGCTCATTTGAAGAAAGTTGAAGGTGCTACGGACTCGTTACATTATATTTGTCTATAAAACATCACTGCTGGTGTTAACTATCGAACGCTACTGCACAAGGCGCTCAGAAGACATTTGCACGTTGGCGCCGATCAAGCTTGGCGCGGCCCTGTTAACTGTTATGAGTTAAACCCTCCAAAACCATTGCTAGTATTAGTCAGATAAGTCATGTGAATTCGGAAGTTTGAAAAAAAAATAATTTTCATAATTTGCGAGCCCTCCTCAGTGCGTTAAAACCGATCTTGTAAAACAATAAAAGATCGTTATAATGCACACCATGGAACACGTATATAGATTTAAATAAAATACAGTTTTAACCATTATTCACAAATAAATGGGCTTCATAACAAAGCTTCATCCTGCATTAAATGGTTACATATTAGCTGTTGTGCTTAAAATACAGAAATTGTTTTTTTTAATTTATTGTTTACATTCGAAAAGTTGTGCGATTTATAAAGAAGTATGGTGTGTGCGTATATACAGATTCAGCGGTTTAAGAGTATTATCTGCTGTATTTTTACTTACTTACTGCTGTTTTGATGATCCGTTTACTATTAAAATGCTCATGAAAATAGGAAGGAGCCAGTCAATCAACTAACACAATATTCAGTAAATCATTATTTAATTTTATTTTAGGCAAAACTAAACATTTTTGTCGGTAGTATACGTTTTTCAGTGCAATACAATTAAATTGCTTACTCATGCAGCTTTCTGACATCATAAAAATACCTGTCTGAAGAATCTTTTGACAACCGATTTCTCTAACCAACATCACCACACATGAATTCGTAACCTCAGTCAAGGTAAATCGACACTTCGACTTGATACGCACACACACACAAAAGAGAGGGGAAAACGCACAAAAATAAGAGCGCTAGACCATACTACATATCTCTTTTAAGGTGCTATGAATTCAAAGTTTATTTTTCACGCTATTCATTTGAACCTCGTTCTGAAACTTTTATTAAGTACTTCACGCGTTTCGAGTAAAAAATTAAAAAAAAAAAAAAAAAAAAACACGAGAGGAGCAGAGGTTCGAAGGCGCAAAGACGCATAGCCCAGAGGAAGATGTTTTTTTTTTTGGTTTAAGGTCCTCCTTCCAGACTACCTATTACCTCTGGGGGCGGGGGGGGGGGGCAATGAATTAAAGTGAATTGTAGCACATTATTAATAATAATCTCCTGCAGCAAACTTTTATAGACTTTCATTCGCTTCGAATTAAAAGAGGGGGGGGGGGGGCACCCAAGTCAACTAGATTCGAGGGTGCAATGATACATAGGCCGGAGGGCGCTCACTTTGGATAAAGACCCCCCCCCCCCTCCGACTGGACTGCCTTGTTTCATACTCTCCGAAAGTAAGGTGGAAAAAAACAAGGGCGCACAGGTTCGAGGGTGCAAGGGCGTACAACCTGGAAGGCGCTGTATTTTTTTTCGGCAAAGATCCCCCTTTCAGATAACCTATATCACGTCTGTGATGCAATAAATAAAAGTTAATTATAACCGGTACATTATTGAGAAAAACCATTTTATAGATTGCTTTCAGTGCTTCGAACGTAAAGATTAAAAAAAAAAGGGGGGGGGGCTTTGTTCACGGCACAAGGACGCACAGACCGGAGGACTATAACTTTGGATGAGAAGGGGGGTACAATAAGAGGGGTACCTTCTGGGGTACAATAAGAACCGCCTTCTGATAACCAGTGGCGTATATAGGTTTTTATTTCGGAAGGGGCCCATATAATCAAGCTTAGCACCCCCCCCCCCCTAACTTCCTTTTTTTTTCTATTACTGTAAGACAGGTAGAAATTTTCAATTAAAATATTGTAATTTTTGGAAAAGATAGGAAATTACGAAGTTTTAGGTTCCTTCTAAAACTTTTTTCAAAATTGAAATTATTTATGCTACCTTTGATGTTGGAGGATCAAGACTCCTCTGGGAAACTTACTGAAACTTAAATTCTAAACACGTAATTTCAGGCTATCTTTAGTGACGTTAAAGGAATTGAGAAGACTCGGGGTATCTCTCCTGAAATATTTTGACACTGAAGCACAACTCAGGATATATTTCTTCATGCGATCCATTATAATTCGGGATTCAAAACGTCGAACTACGTAGGAACCGCGTCGAACTATATTTTTGTGCTACTAGGGTGATAGAGTAAAAGAAAAGAAGATGAGTTTTTTTTTTTTTTTTTGAAGTGAAGTGTCATGTATGTAAGTTATCTTTGAGAAGTAAAAGTTCAAAGACCATCCCCTGAAAGATTTTCGATGTAAAGATGCGCAATTTCGCGTTCTCTTTGGAGACGTTAAGGGACAAATAGTGGTTAGGGATATCCCTCCGAAAATTTTTTAAATTGAAACCTTAAGCCATCTTTACTTTAGACTATCTTTGATAGTAACGTTATCAAGAACTCTCTCCCGAAATGTTTCGAAGTTAATGTTTTAAAAACATTTTTATTTAGGTTGTCTTTAATACCGTCAAGAGAAGAGGCAGGATTCGAGCACTGTGCCCCGAAATTTTGCGGCATTGAAGCTTCAAGAATGCAATTTTAGGCTCTATTTTTTGAAACTGAAGGTTCAAAACTTTACTTTTAGCAGAGGTGCCCATTACCCCCAAGAGCACAAACTTATCATCCAAGAATTCCACGAAGATCCCTCTAAACGAGAGCCACACGTGAAAGAAAACGAAAACAAAAACTTTTAAAAACGTCCCTTAAAAATAATTCAATAGCGCCGCTTACGCCATGATTCTTGATAGGAACAACTGCTTTTAGGCTTTGTCTGACAATATTTAGGATAATTTTAATGATTTAGGGACTCTTCCGGAAATTTCTGAGCATAGACTGTAATGCGAGAGCTCTCTCTTTTCTAAAAACACATTTTAGAGCTAAAGACTATAGAAAAGTGAGGGGGATATCAACTACCGTTAATTGTTTGAATTTTAAATCTCTAAAATGCCATTTGAGGCAATGTTTGACCAAAGTATTGAAGAAGAAGCGGGAAAAGAACTCTCTTCCGAAAATTTTTGGGTATTGAAGTCTTGAAACTGCAATTAAATTAAAAGTTGTAAAAGCGAAATTTTAAGATCTCTTTTGACTTTTTAAGGGGG
>JAXGGA010013115.1:0-36355 GCA_038373865.1 Uloborus plumipes
CGATGTGAATGTTGGTGTGAGTGGAAGCTTTTTGCGAGAGACAGGTTCCTGAACAATGTTCCATTTGTTGTGTTCAAGGCCAATTTTTTCTCTGATGTCTCTATCATATTGCATGGGTGAAGATCGTTTCAGTCTTGACTTGGCGTTCCACCCCTCAAAGGTTAAGCGAGAAATGTGTTCAGGATCGCGACTTCTTGCTTTGTTTGTGAATTTTATCATATTTACTTTTCTTCTATTTTGTAGACTTTCGAGTCCACACTCACTGATTACCTTGGCGTTATTGGTGGATGACACTGCACCAGTCACTATCTTTGCAGCTCTTGCCTGTATACTTTCTAACTTGTTTAGGGCTGTATCGTATTCATTTGGTCTGTTGATTTCATTTGTTTTGAAAATGCATACTATTAGTCAACCAACAAAGTTCATGCGGTTTTTATTTTTTTTTTTTTTACTTCTCTGGATTATATTGAGTAAACAGAATGAAGTGGTGGGGGTATCTTTGTATACAAATTAAAGCTTATTTAATGCAGTATTATTTAGAGTATTTGATTAGTTTGATTACTTTGCATTTAAGTGAAAAATCTGTAGTTGAGTATGGCCGTGTCAAACGCAATAATTCGTGCTTGTATACTTTATGAGTTCAAACTTGGTACCAAAGCTGCAGAAGCTTGTCGTAAGATATACACTGCTTTTTGGGAAGGTACTGTAGCTGAACGGACGGGTCAGAAGTGGTTCAAGAAATTTGAATCGGGAGATGAAAATCTGGAAGATGAACCTCGCTCCGGGAGACCATCACGGTCAACAACGACGAGATCATCACTTGCCTTACGATTCAATGTGAGTGATGAAACTATTCGTAAACATTTGCACCAGCTTGGGAAACGATGGAAGCTAAGCAAATGGGTACCACATGAATTGAGTGAAACGAACACACACAGCAAGAATCACTCAAGAAACTCTGGCACGATTACAGTGGGAAGTTCTACCCCACCCTCCGTACTCACCAGACCTAGCCCAAAGTGACTATCACCTGTTTTTGGCAATGGACAACCATATGCGCAATCGGCGGTTTCAAAATAGAGAGGATTTGGAAAAAAAGGTGAAAAACTTTTTTAACTCTCACAACCCAACTTTTTATAAAAACGGGATATATGGTCTTCTGTCTAGGTGGGAAAAGGTAATACTTGCTGATGGTGATTATTTTTCTGAATGAATTTAATTTAAACCCATTTTTTTGTGTTTATTTATTAACATTCAAAACCGCACGAACTTCGTTGGTTGCCTGGTAATTTATTTATAGTGATTTTCGTGTTCAATGTTTCTCTCGCTCTTGCATTTTCCCTTTACATTCCAAACGCGACTACTATTGCATTTTTTGCCACACCTGAAGAAACAGGCAGGGGAGCAGCATGGGGTCAAAATCCTTGGGACACCAAAATCAGTGGGAGGGGTCAAAATCCTACCACAACCTTCAGCTTTGACACACATTGCCAATCCTAATACTGTATTTCATTAGTACGTAGTTCAGCCCCAGAGAGTGAACTCTGGCTGCTCTAGCGGAAACATGGGTTCCTTCTGAATTCGAAACTGTAGGTAATTTTTATTACAAAACTCGTTCCAGTAACGCTACACTGCAAAAAAATTGAATTGTTGTTTTTACAGTATAAAACTGGCAGCCGAGATTCCAATTCAAAACTAAAATGCAAGGTAGCAAATTGTAAAACTAGCAATTTAACAGTTTCTTACTGTAAAGTTAGAAATTTTACAGTTTATTGCCGTAAAATTTAGCTGTATTGTACTGTAAAAGCAACAGTATAATACTGCCTGCAGAGTTTCCAATTTAAAACTGTAAAATGCACGGTAATAAACTGTAAAATTAGCAACTTTACAGTTTATTACTGCACAGTTAGCAATTTTACAGTTTTTTACTATATAATTAGTTGTATATACTGTAAAAACAACATTCATTTTTTTACAGTGTAAGTTTATCTAACTGAAAAATTACTACTTGTTAAATAACTTTTCTTTTTTCAATACAGCACAGTTAAAAAACCCCACTGCTTTACGTTGAGATATTCCATTCACCATGGCAAAAAAAGAATTAATTTATTAAAACATGCGTTCTGCAAATGTATTATATTGGCACACGGGTTCTTTAATAATCTAGAATTCACATAGGGAGGGAGCTTAACCTTCCAATGGGATTTATTCATAGAACCCCACAGTTTGCTTCGGATCTTTGCCAAATCGCGCACAAAGGTCCTTTGAAGCTCAGGAACTCCTGTAATAAGTTAAGATTATATATGAGATGGGGGGATGATATTATAAGATGGGGGTTCCAAGGGGGGGATACTTATAAAATATTAAGCATTTCTCTAATGATTACTAATTAAGAAAAATGAAATACTTTTTTCGTAACAGTTGCGAGTAATTTATCATTTTCCATTCACTCCAAGGGATGAGATTAATGGTGTAATTATGTAAGTAGAATTTCTTGATATATCCAGAAACACGTCCACTTTAGTTAGTTTCATTGTTTCGATTTCAAATTAGAATTTTCACCCTGTTGTGTCCCAACAACACAATTTTTAGGGGTAAATTAACCCCCGGAAAAAGTTTTTGCTGCCGATTTAAAAAAATAAATAAGGAAAAAAAATGAAAAAAAAAAAAAAAAAACATGTTTAGCATTTTAAAGTGTTTCATCGATGTGCAAAATATATTATCATTATTATTATTGTTGTTATTATTATTATTTGTGTAAAAAAATATTTTTTTGGAGATGGGGCTTATAAGATGAGGCATTTCGTTTAAAACCGAAAATTAAAGAAAGTTTTGCATAAAAAGACCCCTCGAAAAAAAAACGTTTTCGACGACTTTGGGGGGGGGGCAACACTCCCCCCTCCCCCGCCCCCATTGGAACCCCCACCTAGCTCCAATTGTACATATCCCTCAGTAGAATGTTAACGGTTCATAAATTTCTCCCTTTCCTTCCAAATGAAAATAATGACAGTGAAATTGCCTGAAAAACGTGGGGGGGGGGGGCATTTATGGAAAAGGGGGAGGGGGGAGGGACTATGGATCTATTTGAATTCAGGGAGGTCCTTTTACATAAGAATCCACAAGAACTGTGTCAGAAGTATTTTGAAGAGTTTTTATTTGCCGTGCAGTGTATCTCAATAACCCAAAATCCAGGGGTAAATTTCACCCCGTTAAACGCGTTTACCGCCAATAAAAAAAACACGCGTTCAATATTTTTTTAATGGTCTATCGATGTGCAAAGTTTCATTCCGATCGAAATTAACCCTTGGACAGGGTAACGTGGCCGTGAAACCCAAAAAAGGGTAAAAACTACCATTTAGGCGTAAATTTTACCCCTTCAATTGTAGCGGTTGCAGATAAAAAAAAATATGGGTTCAATATTTTTAGGTGTTCTATCGATGTGGCAAGTTTTATTCGAATCGGCGATTGACACTTGGGTAGGGTTACATTTTAAGAGCTAAAATGGGACATTAGGGTGGTTCAAATTTTTTTTTTTTTTTTGCTACGGACCAAGACTCATCCTACTTTTTTTACATTTATGTACAAGATCACTCCCCTAAAATTTAAGCTCCCTACTCTTAATGGAAGATGGTGCTCAAACACCCTTCATTTTTACGCTTTTTCGTAATTTTCACAATTTTTGAGTTTTTTAGACTAAAGAGACCGTTTTCTTGGAAGAGATTTTTTTTCAATTACACAGGCCAACGATGAAAAAACTTTTTTAATGAAAATACCTTATTCTTATGTTGTTTAGGTTGCTGAATCCAAATATGATGCTTAAAAAGTTGTATCACCCACCATTTATTCACATTTTATAGTTACATTCATGAAATAAAGAAACATTTTTAGAATTTAACAGCTTTTTCATAGTTAAGATAACATGAAAAAATAGGTCTAATGAACAAAGATGATGTTGGCAGCACTGCTGAAACACATGCTACAACATGATGGGGGATTACTGTTGGTCACTTCACCGGGAAGTTCAGCAAGCTATTCATCGCAGGAAAAGCTACACAAGAAGCTTCAAGGAAAAAAGGGAAAGAAAATATAAAGCAATTCCAGTTGACAAGTGAACCTTGTATCATCACATAAAATTACTATTCCAAGTATTTTACTGTAAATACAAACCATTTTTACGATTCTACAGTGTTTCATTGATTTCCCTATATACTGTAAATGGGTATTAGACTATATAATAAAATACATTTTGCTTGGAAACTAAGGGTGATACATAAAAACTACAAGCAGATTTGGATTCAGCACATAAAAATCTATCAAGATCAGCTATTAAAATTAAAAAAGTTTTCAAAAAGGTTTTTTTTGTTGGCCTGTGTTATTCTCATTTTCCAACACATAAATATTAGTTCAAACAATTGGAAAGTTTCTTGATCGTTTGAATCTATATAGCAAAAAATTTGATACAATCGATTATTTAGTAGATCGCAGCATACAATGTAGATTGCAGTACTACTTATCTACATGTTGTGCTATGATTTTCAAAACTTACGCTTGCCAAAATAGAGTTGTGGAAGAGCTGTGCAAAATGTTTTCTATGTTTTTAAAGGAGTGGGATGCAGAGAAAAAACTTGCAAGATTTAAAGTTTTAAACTAAGAGTGCTAACAGTATCACAAGAAGAATGAATTAAATTATAAAAACTAATTGCACAAAATAAATTATTGTAGCTATGTAGAGAAAATTACAACGTTAAGGAGGCACAAATAAGCAGGGATACTGCAGACCCGTGTTTCGGCGTTACAAGGAACGCCTTTTCCAATGCAAAAAAATTTTCAGCTTATGGATGCACAGACATGTGCATCAATAGCACAAAGGTATTTGTAAACTTTATTGTAGCTAGTCTGGCATAGAACTAATCTGAAATTTAAGCAAAGATATTTACTTCATGCTTACTTTGGCCATCATATTCCTCACAAGTTCTATTCTTTTTAATAACTTTAAAACGAAAAAATGTTTGTCAAAGAATTAAACAAAAAAAAAAAAAAAAGAATGTTGCACACAGAATTTAAAAATAATTTAACAAGTTTGAAACTTCAACCTTAAGCTTTTTATACAGATAAATTTATGATCAATCTTGTTGATTATAAAGAGATAATTGAGTTATTATTAGTAAATTAAAGAGCCTATCTGAGAAAATCCAGTCTCTTATATGCCTCGAAATATTTATGTTCCTACATAAGAAAGAAATTTTTCATTTAATTATGAGAGAAAAAATCTAGCTACAACACTTTCTACAGTTTTAGCGCCTTTTTGTACAGTAAAACAAATAGATTGGACATTAATAGATGCTCCATTTGCTGTTAAAACTTCTGGGAATATCTAACTTAGAAAAAACCTTATAAGATATGAACGACCTCGAAATTGAAATAACAACTAGGAAAGTTTTATTAAAGTACTTGTGACACCTTTCTGGTGAATTAATTACACCCTTCTGCAAATTAATTGAAACAGTCGAAAAGTTGAGAAAACTGAGGCAGGAATTCAAGTGAAACAGGCGATCGCAAATTGCAATCGCTACTGGAAGTCGAATTACATTAGAACGTTTCTTGACAAAGACATCGTGACGTTTGCGTGACGTTTGTCTATGAAAAACGAGCTAGATAAAACGTCAGAGCCTACTTGGCGAATAAGAGGAGATCGCTGACTGCTTGTGAGCTCTTATTGGCTCCACCCGTAGTGACGTCAGTGCCAAGTTAAGTTGCATTCTAGCGATTAGCATTTATAGCGATTGCAACTTATTCAAATTTAGGAATTTGCGATTGCAATGGTGGTGGAGCCAATAAGAGCTCACAAGCAGCCAGCAATCTCCTCTTGTTCACCAAGTAGGCTGTGATGTTTTATCTAACTCGTTTTTCATAGGCAAACGTCACGCTGACGTCACGATGTTTTTGTCAAGAAACGTTCTAATGTAATTCGACTTCCAGTAGCGATTGCAATTTGCGATCGCCTGTTTCACTTGAATTCCTGCCTAAGAAAAGAACTATTTTGTTTAAATTGATATAAAAATAAAAGTTTTTATAACATAATATGATCTCTACAACTCTTTGTGAACGTTTGGACACGATTCGTTACGGAATCTATCAATTTTTTGCACTCATTTGTAATATGTGTGTCCATAAATTAGAGCAGTGATTGGCTTCTTCATAGTTTAACAGTCCTTATGCAATTGTTGATTTTTGCATATAGCCTAAAGATTCTCGATTGGATTGATAGCAGGAGAGTTCTCAGACTATTCAGATATCTCAATTTAGTTCTCAGACATGAATTTCTTGATCATTTGGAAGTATGGCAAAAGGCTAAATCCTGCTGGAAAACACCGTTCCATGTGGGTATCCTTTCTTCAACACTGGTAAAGCATTTTATTTCCAGAATCGCAATAGATTGCTCAGAATACATCATACCAACAACATTCTGCAAAGAACCAACCCCATTATAACCGAGACAACCCCAAAACATATTTTGAGGGTGATTTGAAAATGGGTTCATGTGGCAATCCTGAATTATTTCACCTGAATAACTTCGTACGTCTTGATTTCGATGACCTTGGATAATGAAATTAATTTTGTCAGTAAAGAGTCCTTTCCTCCAATTTTCAGCTGCGCAATTCTTATATTTTAACACCCACAAGTAGCGCTTTTTCGTCATTGGTGGGGTCAGAAGCTGTTTCTTCATAAACCGATAGGCTGGCCGACGGGTACAATACGGTGCCTTCGAACAGTAGATGAGCTTCTGATTAGTGGAAATTGATGATAAATAAAGGATTTAACTATATCATCCATATTTTTACTAATTTTAGCATAATCGGTGAAGAATAATAGCAATAATTTTAAAGTCATGAAAAAAATACTTTGCTTCAATTAATTGCACAAGGGTGTAGTTTGACTTAGTTTTTCGTAACAATTTCTAGTTGAAAGAAAAGCAAGTTATTACAAGAATGAAGATGTGAAATATAACAAGTGTAGTACAAAACAATTAGATTTTTTTCAAACATGAATATTAGGGACTATTTTCCAACATTCTTCGCCCTACGCCTCAATGAATGCAAATATAATATCAATCACAGAATTAAAAGAAAAAAATTAAAATAAATAAATAATGATGAATAACGTTGCTGAGGAAAATGTTCAAATAATTCAAGAATTTAATAGAATTCTTTTCAATAACGAGGACAATAAGCAGTTTCTTTACCTGCTGTTAAAGAAAATTGAGTACTTATCCTTGCTTAGACAATAAAATATTCAATACAAAAAGTCTCTCTCTCAAAAAAAATCTATATATAAATATACATAGAAAGTTGAATTGCATAGCAAGAAGTTTAAATATTTTGGCTTTAATTAAAAACTTCTAGAAACTTTCAGTATAACAACACTGCTCAGCACAAAATAAACTTCAAATGTATCTGACACTATTCTTGCTGTTTCTTATGTAAAATACCCACTGAATCCAAATATGATCTCCGTTTCCCCTTTCACGGTAATTGCTCGAACATAACAGAAATTAATATAAATAATACTGAAAGGTTCTTTACTGAAGGAAATCTGCGTTGCAACTCATATGTAACATGCAATGTTTCCAAGGCTTTAAAAAAAATTACAGCTTGAAAAATTTTTTGGAAGTGGGAGTCATAGAAGGCAGTCCAATATTATTGTGTTGCACCAAAAAATAGGTGAGAAATTTTGAAACTGGAAAAAAATTAGTTGATGATGATATGTTAAATATTTTACGGAGGGGAGGAGAAAATACCCCCATGAGTCTCCTAACTTGTGAAAAGTTGTTTATGATTTTGAACTTTTCACCTCTCTAGCCCTATAGAAGAATGTTAATGGTAAATATAATGCTTCTTCCCCCCCCCCCAAATAATATCTATGAAATTGTTAAAATCTGATGAAAATAGGAGGGGGGGCGCGATTTTCGAAAAGTGGGAGGCAATGGGAGAAAAGAGTGGCCATATTAGGATTTAGGGGACCATTGAACATAAGAATCATCAAGAATGATAGCAAAACACCCAGAATTTTTTTTTTTTTTTTTTTTGCCACTCAACCGAAAAACGCTTGTAATTAACAAAAAATGGAGAACTATTTGAGCTTTGAGCACCGTCTTTTTATTTAAATAGGAGGTTGAAATTTTGGCAGTATATTAGGGTGGATAAAGGTAAAAACTAGCTGTCGTGGCCGTCACGAAACTTTCTTCTATATCTATCTTATAAATTCCGGTTACGAAATAAAATACGTACTCGCCCGAATAATTGGAGACAGCTCCTATTTCCCTATTATCGTAATAACCCTGCAAATGCAGAATCAATGAGAGAAATTGGAAATCATTGCAAAAACCTTGTTTAGATTAATTGCAAACATTTTATTTGCTAGTAAAAAGAAATTGGCAACAGTTCAAAAATTCAAATCATTGAAAGTTTTCAGATGTTTTTATAATTAAATAGCGTGAAAGCGACTTTTTGATGAATTAATTTTTCGCATTGTTGACTAAGCGCAAAAATCACCCCACCCTCCCCCTGGTGCGATTGGCGCCAAAATTTAATCGATGCTTGCTTCCTTATTGGGTTCGTGTTATTCCAAATTTCATTCAAATCGCAGCAATATTTCCCGAGATACAGTAGGTGCAATGACAAAATAAGCACTTTTGATTGCTCCACCCCCCTTTGAGATATTGACACACAAATTGAATCAGCATCTGTACTCAATAGGGTCTACCTATGGATCAATTTTCGTTTGATTTTGCCGGTTACTTCCTGAGATATAGCAGTCACCCCCGCGCAGAACACGTGCGATAGCTCCACCCCCCTTCGAGATATTGACAAACAAATTGAATCAGCAGCTGTACTTAGTAGGGTCTACCTATGGACCAATTTTCGTTTGATCCTGCCGGTTACTTCCTGAGATATAGCAATCACCTCCGTGCAGAACACATGCGATTTCTCCACCCCCCTTCAAGATATTGGCAAACAAATTGTATCAACACCTGTACTCAGTAGGATCTACCTATGGACCAATTTTCGTTTGATGCCGCCGGTTATTTCCTGAGATATAGCAATCACCCCCGCGCAGAACACGTGCGATTGCTCCAGCCCCCTTGGAGGAATTCGCTAAAAAAAGTCAGGTGCACCAGTTCACATAGTGGTACATATGTGCAAAAATTTTTATTCGATTTCAAGCAGTAATTTTTGCTCTAGCGCGGCCACAAAAACTGGTCACACACATACAGACTCACACACAGACAGACACACAGACACACAGACAGACATTTTCCAAAAATGGTGGAAATGGACTCAGCGCACCTCAAAACGTGCAAATCCGTCAAAATTCGACATTCGAAAATTTTCACGAAACCAATACTTTCTTCTATATATTAGATATAGAAGAAAGTAAAAATTAGCCACAGCCGTGACCTCTAGGACAATTTTTTTCACCATAGGTTTGTGAACCACTCTAATGGGACATACTTGCTCATTTTCCTCTAATAGCGGAAATTTTTTTTTTTTTAGAATGATGTCTTACTTTTAAAATGTGATGAAGCATAAAAAAAGTTGTGATGTATTGACAAAAATATGTGCGAGAAATAATACACTGTAAAAAATGAATGATGCTTGTACAGTATAATACAGCTAATTGTATAGTAATAAACTAAAAATTTCCTATCAATAAACTTGTTTAATATATTTATTTTTTATTTTATTTTATTTATTTTTTTAATGCCCCGAGTGAAAAATGTAACTTTAAATAAATAGATTTTACTCTCAACTGAAGAGAAAAGCGTACTGTATTTAACTCAACTAAAAAATGATTTCCATCTTTCAATCTAGTAGTATGAAAAATCGATGTCGCTTATTGAATTTAAATTTTCCTTTGTTGTATTGTGTTTCGTTTTATTAAATTATTTAGCAGTCCATGACTTTGAAATTCTGGTAATGCTTTTAAGGCAATGTATTCCAAAATAAATTGCTTTTAAATTTTACTGAATCCCTAGTGATTGACTAAAACACGAGTTAAAATCAATCGTTTCTTCTTCAGTTTTATTGAATTCTTTTGATTTGAGACACAACTTTTGTCACTATTTTATTGATGTTGAAATTTTATTCTGCTTTCCTTCTGCTTATGTACTCATGCAGTGCTGAATTCAAATGAATTTTGGGTTATGAAGAAAACCGTTCTCTTGATGTTTAATGTTTGAAGCAGGTTCTTTTGATCACAGCTATCGTTGGCCGAATTTCTAGATATGCATCCATGTTGTTAGAGATTTTCTATAATAATAGTGGGATTAAAATTGAAAGAGCGCATATCTTACTTGTAGTTTTTATTTATGTTTTATTAATAAATGTATTTATTCATTTATTTAGGTTTTTCCTAGAATTGAGGAATTAGTTGACGCTATAGTTAATATATTCAATGCTTCGTATAACTCAGGGATAGTGCCAGAGGACTGGAAACTAGCTAACATTACACCACTCTTCAAGAAAGGGTCTAGAGGTAATGCAGGAAATTATAGGCCTGTGAGTCTGACTTCAGTGGTATGTAAAATTTTTGAAACATTGATCAAAATTAAGATTATGAATTTCTTAGAAAATAATGGGCTGTTGAGTAGTTTGCAGTATGGTTTCAGAAAAGGTAAATCGTGTGCTACTAATTTATTACATTTCTACGACAAGGTTACCTTGGCTTTGGATAGCAAAAAATGCGTAGATGTTGTTTACATAGATTTTCAAAAAGCTTTCGATAAGGTTCCGCATGTAGCACTACTCAATAAATTAGCTGGTATAGGGGTAGGAGGTAAAATTCTAGTTTGGGTTAGGAATTGGCTGACAGGAAGGAAACAAAGAGTAGTTGTTAGGGGTAACTATTCTAAATGGAGTGAGGTTTTAAGTGGGGTTCCCCAAGGATCAGTTTTAGGTCCCCTTTTGTTTATTATTTTTATGAATGACATTCATGAAAATGTTTCTGGAAACATGAATTGTTTTGCCGATGATGTCAAACTTATGGGGGTTGTAGAAAATGACGAACAAATAAATCAGCTGCAACAGGATTTGGATCATATTACTAAATGGGCAGACAAGTGGGGTATGGCAGTTAATGCTGGGAAATGTCAAGTGCTGCATTTCGGTCATGGAAATAAGCATACAAGCTATTATTTACAGGGTTCAGTCATTAGTAGGGCAGATAATGTTATGGATCTAGGTGTCTTAATAAATCAGGATTTCAAGTCTAGTCAACAGTGCAGCATAGCTAGTAACAAAGCCAATAGGATGCTTGGGTTTATTAATAGATCTATTTCAAACAAATCTAAGAAGGTTCTTCTGCCTCTATATAGAAGTTTGGTAAGACCTCATTTGGAGTATGCTGTTTCAGTTTTGGTCTCCTTATCTGAAGAAAGACATTAATTTATTGGAAAGGGTACAAAGAAGGGCTACAAGGTTAGTGAATGGGTTTTCTAATTTAGACTATGATTCCAGACTTAGAATGCTTAATATGTATAGTCTTGAGCGAAGGAGAGCCAGAGGGGACATGATTCAGTTGTTTAAATTTATTAAAATGAATGATGTTACGGGGTTAGATTTTCGCACGGAAAGCAGGACAAGGGGTCATTGTTTTAAGCTGTTTAAATCTCAGGCTAATCTTGAAATTCGAAAAAATTACTATTTTAGCAGGGTAGTGGGAACTTGGAACAGGTTACCGGAAGAGGCGGTAAAGAGCAATGGAGTAGATGGCTTTAAGAGGGCCATTGATCTTCATTGGGGTCTTTAATTTGACTAGGACCAGCCCAGTTGGGCCCAGAGCCTGCTGCTGGTCGCCACATTTGTATTTGTATTTGTATACTCCCTGTCACGAAATTTTCACCTTAAGATAATTCTACCGTTACGGACGACGTAACAATCAAGCTCTAAGTTTTTTTTTTCTTTATTTTTGTAATCAATTAATCCGCACCAAAATTTAGGATTGCATAAATAACATAGAATTAAACAAGAGGGAAAAATTCAGATTTTTATCAAGCCAAATTATAATAATGTGTTTTGAAGTTTGATTCTTACGTCCGTAGTGGTAGAATTGCCCCTTAACCCTTTAACTGTCAAGTTATTTTGATGATTTGGGTGCACAAATTGTCAAATGTTTTGTTGCAAAAATCGAATGTTTAGTACAAAATAAAAAGACTTAGTTGTTTAAAATTGATATTTTGAAGCACATGAGTAAAATACTTAAAGTTTTGTAGCCACTGCAAATTTGCTTGAGGCGGCTGCCACTCAACATGACAGTTGTAAAGTTCGCTTCTAGTGGAGCATTATTTTCTAAAAATGAAAAAAAAAAAAATATTATTTTATAAAAGTAAATAAAGGGAAAAAATTAAATAAATAAAAGTGAAAACCTTTCAGTAATTCAGTCTTGTGCGGTATAACTGGAAATACTTTTCCAAGCACAAACCCGAGAAACAGTCGGGTTTGACAAAGAGATGAAGCCGAAATAAACGTCTCCCGATATATATTCGGGTATACAATACGATGCACTCAAAAAAAAAAAAAACCCGAGTAATACTCGGGCGTGACATTTTCGAACACCAGTGCTGTGCCCGAGATTATCTCGGACATGACAGTTAAAAGGTTAACATTATGATATTTAAGAACTTTTGGATAGTAGAAAGAATCCGCGGCGGCCACTACAAGGCAGATGACTATATTGAAAGACCCTCAAGTTTGGGGGCACGCATCACTTTTGTATTAGACAAAGCTCCTATATCGAATTTTAATTAAAGAAAACACTTAGACAAGAGAATTACCCACATAGCATCTAACACAAGAATATAAAACATCCACCATGTCGTTCGTCCAATACCCCACTCACCTTACTTCACTTCTGAAGTACCTCTTTTAAACTGAATTCCCACCAGCACTCTCTATAACGAAACAGGGAAAGTGGCTTTATTACAAACATTAAATACCGTAAAATGGGGTTAATCGGAACACTTTTCAGCTTTGATTGTAAAAAAAGCAGTTAAAAGATTTTTTTTTAATTTGATTTTTTGGGTAAAAACTTCGGTCTTGCTTTACTTTTAATATTCCAAGCAAAGACAAAAGATTTTGAGCAATTATTATTAAAATATATAGCAAATTATGGGTGTTCCGAATCACCCCGCTGATAGGGGTCAATCGGAACACTTGTTAAAATTTTTATTTTTTTCAATTTAATCTGTAATAGGTCTCACAAACATGAGTAATATTGATGGGGGAGAATAAGAACAGATAATTACTGTCAAATAAACGTATAATTTCAGTACCAGTAAACGTTTATAATTTGTGAAAATTCAAAATAATTTTGAACTTATGAAAAATGAAAAGTAATTTTAAGAAAAGCTTTTGAATTGAAATGCAAAGATTTAAGATGAATGGAAGTCACTCATGTCGTCCACAAATATGTACTTGTCCTTAAAACTAGCAATTGTGACTTGGCTTAAGTTTTTTCATAACATCTCCTGGGATGAACTCTGCCTTTTCTTTAGTTTTTTGAAATTTCTGGGTTTCGGGGATTGTCCTGAAAGATTTTTTCGCTTATTCATCACTGTCTGTGTGCTGGACGTTTACTACATAAAGTCTATGTGACTTTCTCCCTTTTATTTTAAGTAAAAAAAAGTCTCCTGGAGAAAAAATCTTTTGAAATCTGTAACTTTTGTCATTCTAAGATCTAGTTGCTCACGAGAAGGGATAAACAGTAATAAATCCTTGTCCCTGTCTTGATTAGAAGAATTGGGGTTAGAATCTTGATTTTTCAAACAATTTCCTTCAAATAAGTTTGAATTGGAACAACAGAACTAAGTGTTCCGATTCACCCCGCAAATTTTTTTCCCATGGCATTTTTCAGAATTTTTCACTTTTATGACACAATTTATAAAAAATGTAAATTCTAATGTGGTATTCTGTTGTTCAGATACATGTATAATTGAAAAATACCACTCATAGTTTTTAAATATAAGAAGGTTTGTTCTTGCATATGAAGTTTTGCAGTCAATGAAATTGTGATGTTTTCTAGCATTCAACATGCAGCCCTCTTTAGAATCCAGTAGCGTTGCCAGATTGACAAAAGTATTTTTATCCTACTTCCTATGATCTTACCTTTCTAAAAAAAAATTCATGGCGAAAAATACCCAATAGTATATTTATGAAGAATTTCTTTGTACGGTTGGGAAGTTTTGTTCCGATTGACCCCGCTGTTCCTATACACCCCATTTTACGGTACTGCAGAGTAAAATTACGCAGGAAAAAATCAAAATCTTTCTACTCCTATTTTTCGAACTCTCGAAGTTCACAAATAGCATATACGACCTTTCATTCAACTGCAAACAGCATGGCGGTTGTCAGAAACTAGCTACTTTTATTTTCCAACAATTGGCAAAAGTAACTTAGTCAGAACTGCCAGTTCCCAGTTTTATCCGCTTATTCGAATTTGTTCGACTTTTCCGTATCGAACATGTGCACTCGGAAAGTCAGTATTACGTGTTTGGAACGTTTGTGATGTGCAACTGGGGAATTCACTGAAATTGTCACGATACTTCCCCAGACTACGCGTTTCTCAACTTCAATTGCATGTCTTTGAAACATATGCTCTTCTTTTGAGACATAGTTTCATAGAAACAAGTTTTTTTTTTTCCTCCTGTAGAAGTAGCTTACTTCTTTCAAAACTGGAATTAGCTCTCAAATTTAACTGTTTTCTTGCTATGCTTGTTTGTAAGTTTCTAACTGCTGGGTTCGTCTTAAAAAACAGTTTATAAAAATGTACTGCTAAAGTTTTTAATAGAAATACACTTTCTGAAGCATTGAGAGAGAAGTTTTTACTTTGTTTAATTGCCTGTTATTTGTAAATATATTATTGAAATATATATATAGCTATATTTTTTATTCTCTTTTTGAAGTTCGTTGCTTATCACATAAAGTTTGTAATGAAATATAAAATGTTCATCATAAAATTGGGGATTTTGGTCGAAATTTCATTTTCTATTTATAAATGAAAATTAACAAAGGCCAGATTTAATTTGCTGTAGGCACAAGATAGATATACCTTAAATGATTTTCTCTCGTTCTTTATTTCCTTTTATTCTGAACCACAGGAATCTCCAAGCTAATCTGGCTCTTGTGCCTCAAGTCAAGTCTTATTTCCCATCAAATCTCTTCGAAGAAAACCCAGTTAAATCAAAGCCAACAGTGTTGACACATAAAACACTTCGAGTGTATTTTCAAGATGAGGAAAATCAGAGCACAGAAATCATGCAGCCGTTCCATTTGCCGTTTGAGAAATGTCATAGGCTTTTCTTGTTCGGTTACACCCAATTTCGGGAAAAGATGAGATTTCAGCTGCAAACAAATCAATAGCTTTGATTGCTTTTCTTTTCTGAACGAAGTTCCGTGTAGAATTATCACTGCTGTTAGTTCAGCTCCAAAGCGGCTGTTTGAACCGAAGGAATCCAAGTGTGTGAAACTTTTCCACTCAAATGATTCAAATAAAAATGCCACCCTACAATCTATATACTACATAAAAAATGAATGTATGTATGTTTGTTCCTTGTAAAAATCCAGTTTTCGTCCAAATTTCATCAAACTTGGCACAGAGGTGTCTTGATGCACTAGAATTCACATAGGCTGGATTTTGAAATTGAAAAAAATCCAAAAAGCTCAAAATTCATTTTTTTTGTCTCAAAATAGCCATTTTACTTCAATTCTGAATAGATAGAGTAATAGATATACGCCTTTAAGCATACAAATTGATAAACTTTAACACATTTAAATATGAGTATTTTCCAAGAAAGATTGCGATGAAAAATGGGGGCAATCAATTCAAGGCTCACCTATTTCATTTTAGCATGAAAGAAGTGAAAAACATTAATAATTATTTATGTTGTATTAATAAGCACCAGAGCAACGCCGGGTAATAAGCTAGTAAAAGATAAAATTCACGTTATTGGCTAAACTATATTACGTGTTGATGTATTATAAGTGCATGCTAATTTGATTACTTATAACAGCGTATTTTTTAGTTTTTTTGAACTATAATCTAATTATTTGTCTGATTCTCAACAGTTAACTAAGTTTAATTACAAAACGCTGAAGAGCAATTCATCAGAAGTAACAATAAACTTTAAACACACATATAACTACAATATTTTTTTTTCTTGTGTAATTCTTTGTTATTTATGCCATCTTAAATTTTGGTGCGGATTCATTCACCACAAAAAAATAACAAAAATATTTGAAGTTTGATTGTTACGTCCGTAATGGTGGAACTGCCCTGAACGAATTTCCCTCGGAAAACTTTACATCACTCCTTGATGTATCACGGTTAGAATTTAGAAATTTTTCTACCTTTCTTATACATGTAGCTTTAATAAAACTTCTGTAATATTTAAAACTATTAAAATCTATATTTTAAAATGGTTTTTTAAAGGTGCAAGTTATTGATTCGTACCGGACGTACGGCTCTTTTCTTCCGCCTCTATAACTTCTCACTCGTTAAAACGACTTAGTTTTTATTTTTTTGTATGTTTCGGGTTTTTTTTTTTTTTTTTTTTTTTACTTATGGGTAACTTATCGTCATTTTCTTAAGCCCATTACCTACATTTGATCACATATTTATATTACAGAACAAAAAAAATTTCGGCATAAAAACAAGCAGTTTTTAACTAAATTGGCATGACTAAATTTGATATTTTCTCTATTAATAAAGGGGAAAAGACGTATGCATGCAACTCACCAAGGGCCAAAACCGTGAGATCAATTTTAATGAAACTTGTTGCAAAATCAGTTTGAAGCATAGGGGTTTTGCCCCTTAAAGTGTTATTTTACTAAAAATAGATAATTTTTTTGGAGTGGTGGGGGCATGAGAACAGATATTTGCCGAGCAAACTCCTGGTCACACTTCCTGACAACCTCCCGTTCGAAAAATTTTAATTCAATTAACCACCTCGTGTAAAAAAGTTCTTATTTTAAAGTGTTAAATTTCAAGGAAATGTATTGTATCGTCTGCTATCTATTTTTTCTGTACCTTTCCACGTGTAATTTTCTTTTTCAAGCTAGGATATAATTAGTTGTTCCTCCTTTAAAGCTTTTGCAATGCAATTTAGTAAGCAACAAAATTTTGCCTCTTTTGTCTTATTTTCATATTTTTCATAATATAGGGTATATAGACCAGTGAATTAACACCTCGTAATTTTCTTTAAAAATAAGTTTCTAAGCCATTTTTCTTAGATGAATCAGCAGTAGGCACGTCATTCTACACATTTCTAAAAGGAAAATGGATAGAAAATGCTACGTTTGTGTTTTGTTTGGGGTGTTCATTCACTGGGGCAAGGCACTTTTTCTCCTTTCAATCCCCCAAAAAACCTGATCCAGAACATTAAAAATTAGTGCATAATTTTTAAAAATGATTACATATATCACCTAAAGTGTTTTTACTCTCATGTGACAAATGCTACAATTTTTAACGATGTTATTAATTTTTGAAAACGAAATTTCGCTTAAGTGCTCATTCACTGGTCGGTATACCCTATAACCGAGTTATATCTCAAAACCTAAAATTTATTACTGATACTCTACGTGCACTCTTTTCAGTTTATTCGTACTAGTTCTACTTTATGGTGTTAGTACTCGCTTAAAATAATAAAAAAAGCGTGTCTATTTAAGCTATTTGCAGGATAAAAGCTTCTTCGGGTTTCTTTTTTTTTAAGGGTATTTGTTTTCTTTTTTTTTATTTTTTTTTATTATTTTTTTTAAGGGTATTTGTTTTTTACCTCTGTTTTAGATTTACTACTGAGTGAATGTTTTAGCTTACCGTCGCAAGAACTGCAATTATTTATCATCAATTGTTTTTAAAAATTTTATTTAAAATAACATTTTTTTTTCTTTTGTCAACAATTAAAAAAAGAACAAAAAAAATTTTGCATAAAAAATTGCTTCGGCTACTTAAAAACTTTCAATGATCGCTTCAAAAAAAAAAAAAAAAAAAAAACAATTTCCAGCACTTCCAAAATTTTGTTTCAAATATTTCAGTTGAAATCCGTCATACATATTCATTGTTACAACCACAAATTTAAATCTAAACCCTGTGATTTCATTACATGAGTAGTTAAAAACGCATTCTCTCTTGAGCTTTCTGCCTTTAGTCGACTTTTAAGATGCTTTGTGAAAATGTTTGTACTTTTTATTGAAACATTGCCAAAAGTTTATTCTGGACTGTAAAGAAGATTTTTCAAAGTCATTTTTGCATTTCAGATACAATTAAAATACTTTTTGAATACGCGTTAAGTTAAATAAAGAATTTCAATTAAAAAAAATCAATGCACGAATATTTTGGCTGGAAGCTAAATCGCAGCGATTCTCATTGTTTACCAAAACACATCGCTTTGATTTTTTTTCCTTTTAACTATAATTGATTTACACAAGGTTTACTTAGGTACGTTCTTTCAGCCATCTACGTCTGGCATAATTTATATTTTTATTTTAACCTGCAGTTTTTTTAACAACTTTTGATTTTGCGAGAAGTATTGTATTTATGAGTTTTTATCCTCCTCCGTGTTACTGATCAGTCTTATTGCCTTAATATTTTTTATTAATGAGCACGGAAGACTTATTGATGTCTCTCATCACATTCATTAGAGAAGAAGGATTGTCTTTTGAAGCTACAATTTACACAAGCATTCACACAATGCCTTTGATCCATCATTTCTATCCGATGTCCTAGAAGCGGAGGTATTGCTTATTGTTTTGGACGTAACTGTCACAATACCTCTTGGAAATACAAAGAAAGTCCAACAAAACGTAGTTTTCCGTACTATAAATTTTGGGTTAAACTTAGTTGTTCGCTAAGTCATTTTATTGCCAAATCGTTCATTCAATTATTTTTACTTACAAATTTTTTTAACACTGTATCTAAGTATCTACATATACGAAGGTTTCTATTTATATCTCTGGCCTCGGCAACAACAAATATTGCTAAGAGATCGCTGACAATTCCAACAGAAAATTTGACATTTTTAACCATAATGCCTCCAGAAAGTTTTGTCATTTTAGCGAGATTTGAGCTTTTTAAAGAAAGTTGAAAAGTTCTTCCTCGGTAAAAAATAGAATTGACTCGTGCGACTATTTTTTCTCGTTGTCGACATGGATTATTAAGATGAGTATATTGCTGAACTTAATTCTTTATAAAGCATTGCAACACCATCCTATACCAATGTACAAAACTTGAATAATCAATTAAATCCTGGTCGACGTTCGCTCCAGGACAAATTCAATGAAGGTCGTCAAAAATCGGTAGTTGTGACAGAAAATATCGGCATTGCTAGTGAACTGATAAATCATGATCTTCGAGTGACATACAGTAAGATTGAGGCATTTTTGGGCATTAGTATGACGAGCACCAAAAAGATTTTTCATTAACGTTTGGCTGAAAAAATCATTCATCTGGATCCCGCAGAATTTGGAAAACACTTAAAGGAAGACTCATGTCAACTAGTGCAAGGAAATGATAAGAAAATGCATTTAAAGTGCATCAATGGCAAGATATAACATCTATACAAGTGGCGAATCATGAATACATGCATATTATTCCGAAAAGATAACTACAATTGACTGTATTGGTCTTCCAAGATGAATAAATCCAACAAAAGTTATTCGTGGGAGAAGTACACCGAAGCAAATGACTGCCTGTTTCTTCGCAGTAACCAGGCACATTGCGACAGTGGCCTTATAGAAGTATAGAGCTGCCTATTCTGATTGGTGTATCTGACCACTTGTTTGCTGGAAAGCATAGCAGAAGTTTGGAAAAAGCAGTTGAGACGAATCCTTCTTCATCACAACAATGCGAGCTCCCATGTATCGCCTCAAACAAAGGAGATTTTGACCGGTTAAAACATCGAGTTAATAAGTCAAGACTCGTACAGAATTGGCTAGTCCCCCAAAGACTTTTTTTAGAGCACGAACATTTGAACTAAATCACGTGGTCAGCGATTTTTGATACAAGAAAATGCGATTGATAATTTTAAAATGCATGTTTTTGAGTATCTGAAACTAAGTGGAAAAAATGCTTCGAACATTGTTCGATACTTCAGCAAAAGTGCATCAATCTTCCTGTAAAATAGTTATAAAAGCAATAAAACCAGTTTTGATCATAAATATTTGCTTTCTCATCATTACACCAGAATTATAAATAGCAACCCTCGTATTAGCCGCGTTTACATGAGAGTTGAGGTCGGATGATGCAAAAAATATTTCCGGACGATTCAAAAAATATAAACGTAATTGTTCCAGTTTTCACTTCTATCGACTCTCATATTTTCTTTTTTTTGAACCACCAATTATATTCTGCTTCATTTTGCTTAGTCTTTGATTAGCTCCCATTTAATTCTCCGATGAAGATTAATAGTTTACAACGTTGCACTCTTAATTTACAAGGAGATAGATTTTTGCGCAGTCCCCCTACACCGCCACCACTTGATCACTCCATTATGAGAAGTAACGTAAATGGTGGCGATTTATTGCCGAATGAAATTATGGTTGGGCAATCGAACTCAGATTTTTACGACTGGGATGGAATGCTAGTCATGGCTCTAAATTGCAGCCCTTACTTATTTTTCGTACAAATGGAAGCAGGAATCCTCCCCGTTTAGAGACAGACAACAAACTAGAAGCAGCAGTAGGAACACTGTAGTTAACTGAGTGCTAGGATAAGGGAGTTTTTATTGTTAAAAGCTGTTCAGAGCTGAAGATGCTCTTTAATGTTCGGATTTCTTTGCTACAAATGATTTTCTGTGAGTTATAAAGGGAAAAGAAAAATGTTTTAAAAAAATCAAAAATTCTTAAATACTCCACATCTTCCAGTTTCATTCCTCTTTGATCCGATCTTTCGTTGAACATATGTTTTGAAAATGTATTTCTCAAAATGGGTATAGTTAGGATCATGTAAGCTCAAGCTTGCCCTTAAGAGAGTTCACTTATGATAGGGAAATACAGTTGAAACTTTATGAAGTTCTCAATTTGAAATTTGCATTTACTATTTGACATATTCAACTAAAGTATGTATTTAAAATTAGCATAGTTCTACGTTGTTTGACACGGCTCAAAATGCTTATTATTTTACCTCTTATTGTTACCTTATCTAACACCCCTATTTTAGTAAGATCAGAGAAGTCCTGACGCATGCGTAAATGCGCGGAAGGTTTTACCCAAGAAGATCAGACAGTACAGCGTACTGTACTAATCCAGAGGAATTCATTTATCGTTATTTTTTCGCCTACAGTACCTTGCAGAAAAAAAACAAAAAAAGTTGTTCCGACAAAGTATTTCAAGTATAGTTTTAATTTCTTTCTTTTACCTTCCAAAAACTTTCGATATTTTTTCACAATTTGAAAGGGATTCACCCCCCCCCCCTTCCTTCCCCTCTTTTTGAGTTTCATCTGTGGATGATTTCCTTTAAAAGAAACAACTTTAAGTGGAGCATTTCGTGCCAACATCGGTTACGTGATTCCATGAATTTATCGTTACGACCCAAAAAACATAACTAATTCTAACATAGACACAGAAAGTGCAAAGAATGCATTATTTCGGCAACATATCGTCGATCGATTTTCCATGCCACGAACAAACAGACCTCATTAAGCTCAAAAACGTTCGTTCACGTTTCATTACTAAATCCTTCACACTCCTGAAGCTATAATTAGCTTACCTGCTAATTATAGTTTCGCATTCAAAGAGCTCTTTTTAGCTGTCGAATCACCCTGATTCGTTGCGTAGCAACTCGCTAGGATATAAAATTTTGTCCGATCATTGAGGAAGAAATAAAAATCAACTTGATGTTAGGCCTCATGATTGTTTTTGTGCATGAGGCTACCTGCCTCAAAAATTCACTAGAACTATTGCTACACGAAGTGGTAAACACATTATAAAGTGAACTCCCGATTATCCACGGCTTTTCTTTGTTTTCTTTTTTTACGATGATTATTTACAAAATTCAGAAAAATTCACCCATTTTAAAATCAGCCACGAAGCAGCTCTCACGCACTTTGAAGGACTTATAAAATGTTCTGCGGAGTATGATAATGTACGTCGCTTTGTGACAAGATTCTATCGAAAAAACTTCAGTCACTAATTTAAAAGAAGCGTTCTAAAATGAAAAACAACAACAAAAAAAAACTCTAACTGACTTTTTATAAAATAAAAAAATATGGTATATATAGTGACGCATCAATTTGAGGTCACGAGAGGTCGCTGTGATCTTCCAAAAATTTTCTTATTCGGCAAATTTTGTCTGACGTTTCGGCAAATTTGGGGACATAATTGCAATATTGCAATCTTTAAATTCCGAGCTTCCTTCTTATTAGATGTGTGCATACTTGTAGTTTTTCACGCGGAAAAATTTAGAGCTACACTTGGCAAATTGAGAATTTCCGCCCTTCCAAAAATTAAAGTTCGAGGCGCCCCAGGGTATATACTAATTTTAGAGCTAGGGGGGTATGTATGGGAGTGTCATTGCTCGTTTTAGTTTTTTGAAGATATTTTTTACATTCAATGCTATAATTTTTAATTTGTTGAGTATAATTTATGTTTTTGTTATAAGGTATACACTACTATCATTCTTTACCTATTTTTCGGATTATCCGTGGTTACCGTGCCACCCGATTCAGTGAATAGTCGGGAGTTTACTCTAAGTGAATTTTTGTTCACTGAGATTTAATCTTAAGCATTTATCTAAATATTAGTTGATGCAAGAAGTAGTGCAAGAAGCAAACACAGATCTTTGAAAGGCAATGTAGAATAAATGAAATTTCTATCTGAAATGACTGTGCAGAAATCATTAAGCTTTTTTTTATCTTTAATTATTTCTGTAATAAGAATTCACTGAATACGCATTTGTTTCTCACTTGGACTTTTAGAAGCGATCTAGTGGTTAGATTAATACCATCGAGTCTCGATAACTCGAAGCCTATTGTCTCGAATAGTCCTTTAACTCGAAGTTTTCATTAGGTCCCAAACTCTTGAAAAGGATGTGGCAACTTCCTCCAACTTAACCTACCAATGACTCGAAGCTTTTAGCCGGTCCTTTGGGGCTTTGAAATATCGAGACTCGACTGCAAATATTCTTTTGCACAGAGTAGTGCGAAAGTGGGCTTACGCCACACAGCTCCCTTTTATTTTCACCACTATGGTTGAATGCGTGCTCGGTTATACCATCCAGAGAGTGCAGTTTCGTTCTTTTTAGAACTCATCAGAACAGAATACAAAGTGACCGAGCAGGAAGCTAATAACATCTTTTAGAAACTAAGAGCGCCAAAAAAAAAAAAAAACTGGTAGCTAATGTAAAATGATCACATCAATGGTGCGGTTCAACTTGTAAATTTAGGACGGGGACTGGGTACTGTTGAGTGGTGGATTTGATGAGCTTCGATCTGCGTCCATCACGGTTACATCCTATTCCAGATTGATGGGCTCTAAAAAGAACGAAACTGCAATCTCTGGATGGAACAATCGAGCTGGCGGTGTATTGTATGTACTTTTGACTTAGGTCTGGCTTAGAGGTTGGAACTTACTGCTTAATACTATTGTTGAATGATTGTTATTCACAGTCACTTTGAAGTCTTTCTTAAGAGTCATGAATATCGGCAGAACACTATCCATGTCGTGATACCGTGAATTCTGCAACACGTCCTCACAGATGTATAGCGGAACACATGATTCGGAGGTGTTGTGCCGCAAAATATCTTAGGAAACATAGCTCAGAATTCAGTAGTGTTAGATGGTGTTCTGCCATTGCTCATGATCCTTAAGACTTTATAGTGCTGTGCATCCTTGAATACCACGCCTATCACTCGCAAACCATTAAACTTAAAAAAGGGGCGATGAGTTGTAGATGGGAGCTTTATGAAGTTTTTAATTTAAAACTTGCATTTTTGCTGTTCTTTTGACATATTCAACTAAACTATGTACAAGCGCGGATACAAGGGGGGGGGGGCGATGGGGGCGATCGCCCCCCCCCCCCTTGAGCCAAAAAAAAAAGAAAAGAGAAAAAGAAAAAAGGAAAAAGGGAAAAGAAAAAAAAAGAAAAAGAAACAGGCACTTAAAAAAAAAGTTATTTTCTACATTTCCAGGAATGAGTTTTTTATTATATTTCTTTTCTGTTCCTGTGGGACTGAAATTTGGCACCATTTTCAAGACAGCGCCGATAAATTAAAAGTCTCAACAGGCAGAAATGCAAATGATAAAAGGAGAAGGTTCGCATTCGAATGCATACATTCCAAGTCGCCGATTTCTTGACGCCCGTCATCATATGGAGGGACGCCGTCTATATGACGTAACGAAAATAAGCACGATTTCGTGTGGTCTTTTAGTCTCCTTTTGGAGTCAGTAGCACTGAGCAACGCTCCTAGTTCGGTTATTACACTTTCTTGTTTATGCGATTTTATAACTATGGAGGGGTGGCTTAAAACACGGAAAATTTAGCAAATCATCAATATCAACTGAACCTGAGTCACTTTTGACTGAATCACTGTTAATATCCATTGAATCGCCATCAAACAGACAAAAGACTAATGGTAAGTACAATTCCGTTTAGTGTTTTAGTGTAATGCATACAGTGGGCTTTCCAATCTTGAACTATTCAAAGAGAAAAATTTCTGAATTTGCTGATTGAAATTCCCAGTCACCCGCATACTAGGAAAATATTTTTTTAATCAAATACTTTACTACTGTGTAGAAATTTGTTTACTCATCAGCCAAAATTTTCCAAAAAAGGATGTCACAATGACTTCCATTCCGGGCACCCCTGAATGTATGCTATACAATAATAATACTGCTAATATAAACAACAGTAACTATACTGAAAACCGATGTAAGCAAGTGATGATGTGTGTTTATTTTTTTTTCTTCCCTCGTTCTTTATCTCTGCAGATGTCAAGGATTTGTCGGTCCATATTTTTTTTATATTTTCATTGATCTTAATTTGCAAAAGGCATAACATTTAAAATGTTTTGTTTGATTACTTTATTTTCATATTTCTGCAGTCTCAATTCCCATATAAGGCCTCGTAATGCAGAATTTTGTATCTATTTTTTAAAAAAATTCCCCGGGGAGAAACCCCCCGACCCCCTAAAATTAAGGATATTCTACCCAACTTCATTTAAAAGAGTTAAATGCATCCCCTACAAAGGTCATTTTTCCAAAAATATTTTTAAAAAAAACAGAAAGCAATAGCATTAGAAAAAAAAAAACATGGGTGGGAGGGATCGGCAAAAAGAAAAAGACCCATCAACACGCACACAAACGTATGTTTGTTTTTATGCTTCTTTTTTTTGGGGGGGGGGAGGGGGATATGTGCTTTTATATATATATATATATATATATATATATATATATATATATATATATATATATATATATATATATAATATAATATGTATGTATATATGAGGGTAAAAAAAATCAATCGCCCCCCCCCCTTGGAAAGTTTCTGGATCCGCCCTTGACTATGTAGTTGAAATTAGCATTGTTCTACGTTGTTTGATAATTAATTACGACTCAAAATGCCTCTTATTATTATTCCCCTTATTGTTATTTTACCTATCACCCCTATTTTAGTAAAATCAGAGAAGACCTGACGCTTGCATAAATACGCAGAGGGTTTTACCTAAAAAAATCGGTCCGTAATTGCGCATAAAAATAATTCAACCATAACTAAACAACAGTGGGTTTTACGAGGGGGCTCAAGGGGGCACCTCCCGAAGGAATCAAAATAATTTTACCTTTCCTTTAAATACATTTTAATTTCTCCATAACATAAGTAAAAGTTTTAAAACTATTTCTTAAAAAAAGCACACCCACACACATACAAAGCTTATTAAATACAATCACTTTAGTTTGCTATGAGATTAATATTGCAAACAGGAGTTAGTGTAAAAGAGTACATAAAACTCGCAAGTTTCGAAATCAAAGACACATAAAATCACGATTCGTTCATTAATTCTTCTGTGATAGAAAAAAAGTGATTATTCTTATTTGATAGCCTATTGTTTTAATCATTTTCACAATATTTCTAAGTAATACCGTTCATTATGACACCAATTTTGCTCATTTATACATAAATCTATTAAAATTAAAGCTAATTCCTACGAAGTACTTATATAAATTTAGTGAGTGTAAATCCGTCTCGTTACGAAACTCTCGGTGGAAATCAGCCATTTATAACGGCTTTACGACCATTTAAGTTCCTTCTTCGAGTAGGGGCCATTAAATTAACTCTGTTTATCTGCTTAGTGTATTCGCAATGCTATTTTAGTGTCGCCATTTTGATAAAAACTTCATGAATTAAAAAAAGCAAGTGTACTGTCCGTCCTTGAAAACCGCGCCTAGCACTCGTGAACAGTTCCACTTAAAGAAGGGTAGATGGGTTGTGGGTGATAACTTTCCGAAGTTTTCCATTTGAAACTTGCATTTGCTATATCCTTTTTGACATATTCAACAAAACTAAGTGTTTGAAATTAGCATTTTTTCACGTTGTTTGATACGGTTCAAAATGCTTTTTGTTGTTCTTCTCCTTATTGTTATCTTACCTAAACTCCTATTTCGGTTCGATCAGAGAAGACTTGACGCATGCGTAAATGTGCGGAAGGTTTAACCTAAGATCAGACAGTGTCAAATATTCGTTACGACTCTTTTTTTTTTTTTTTTTGAGTAATAACAAATTGTTATTTATTTCAATCTTGGCCCTCAGACGTCGTGCAGTCCCTATTTCAGATTAGCCCTGGAGTCTGCCACCGTTTGGCTACCTGGTGTGCCATCTCCTGGGACGTCCACATGTCCCCAGCTCCTTTGGGTGTTGCTACGCATATTCTGCATACACGCACATAACCATCTCTACACACATACACAGATATAGCAGTTCGTCATTGCAAAAAAGATAATTGAATTTAAAATGCCAATATTCAACTTTTTTTTAACCATCCCTCTACTATGTACGCAAAACTGCTATTTTTAAGAATTTATTTGCATATCATTTCTTAACTGTTTTATCAACAGTATAATTCTGAGTAAGATAAAAGACATCACTATTTTGCTTATTCTGCATGAATAAAACATTTTGAGCGAAGAAGAATGAGCCCTTTGGACAGATAAATGAATAGAACGTGTGGAACGTAAATTATCAAGACTTCTCCATTTTCCATTTCGCATAAAGTGGAAATTTAAGCCTCAGAGCTGAAACATATTGATGTATGCACAAAATGCACAAGTTAAATTTCGGTTAAATGTTTATGACAATATTAGACACATTCGTTGTATTCTAGTCACGAAATAAAGATATAACACAAATGCATTGCGGAATACAAAAACACTTTTCTGTTTGTTTCTATTAAGGGTGCGTTGTTGAGTTAAGTAACCCTTTACGATCCATAATATATAATAATAATATAATAAAAATAATAAAAATAATAATAATAACAATAATATTAATAATAATAATAATTATTATTATTATATTAATAATAAGTACCTGGCGACCAAGCCCAGCTCGGTCAAAAAAAAAAGAGGTTTGTAAAATCGTGTTTTTTTCTAAAGTTTCGAAGTACTTATTTAGAGAAACTTGTAAAGCATTTTTATGCCCTTGGTTGCAATTACGCATTTAAAATAACCGTAATTTATTTTAAAAAACACAACCTTATTTGGACAAGACATTATCATCACAACCTTATTGAAACAATGCGCAACATAAATTCACACAACAATAAGTTTAATTTGATCTAAGGCTATATAGCCGACGCATCAAGATTAAGTTTCACCACTTTGGATCCAACGCGTATGAGGTTTTTTCAGCCGGTTGATGAATAGTTGTCTTTTCTGCCAAGTTGCGTTTTGGTAATTTTTCCATAAGCAATGATTTGCGGCACGTGCAATTGGCAAAGCTTGGCAATGCCCGAAACTTTACTGTGGTAACCCTAGCTCGGCAACCATGAAAAATTGAAAGTAAAAGTTAATGAATGGATCCAAAGTAATCCAACTCAAGCTTAATGCGTATCACATCAGCGTAAATTTAAATTTGCGCTGATGTTATTAAATATGAAATCCATTGTTAACGTGGTTGCTATGAAACAGTAACAATAATAGTAATCATAAAGAAAATGGCGAAAGAAAGCTTCTCAAACTGTTAATGAAGGCACATAAAACGGGGTTTTTCGTGAAAACTCGCGTTTTTAACAGAAAAAAACGCCGATGTAGATTAACTCAGAAGCCAAAACTTTATCTAAATACAAAAATTTATCAAAATCGTTAGAACCGTTTTCGAGATCCGAAAAAAAAAAAAATATATATATATATATATATATGTATATATATATATATATATATATATATATATATATATATATATATATACAAGAATTGCTCGTTTAAAGATATTAGATAATAATAATAATTTCCTGAAAAAAAATTTAATGAATTAAATGAATTTAAATCATGTGCAAGAAACGCGTTTTGTATTCCGCTCTAACAATGCAGAAATGTTGGAGTTTGATTTAAGTAAGTGCAATATGTGACAAAGATATATAATGAAAAATTTGCAGATACTGCAATTTACCTTCCCACGGCTGCATAGTACTAGACGTACAAGACAGTTTTAGTGCACAATCTTGTACAAATAAAGCTTTTTCTTTTCTTTTTTTTCACACACAGAGCAAAGAGCAACTGAAAAAAAAAATGTGACAAGTATTTACTGCTGCTTTTTAGGAATCTATATATGAATATATACAGCTCCTCTCCATCTCAAAAAAAATATTTTATAGGGAGTTAAAAACTTTGGAAAACCCAAGTATGATAAGAACTTATGTGCGCCTTTTTAATCAAATGTTTAAAGAAACAAAGAATGAAAGAAAAACAAATAATTTAGACAACCATGAAAAGCTTATGTCTTGAAAATGCTTTAAAGTAATTCATTTCAATTTTTTTCAGTTTCAGAACAAATATAATGCAGTGCGTTTTGAAAATGGCTCATTAAAATTATGTAGAGAATGTTACCTGGCAGTTCTATCTGCAATTTGAACAAAAAAAAAAGATGTATATGCTTTATATTGAATTTTGCAACTAATTTAACTAATACACCCTTTAAAAGAGACTTTATCTGGACTTGTTACACAGCAAAAAACGAGCTGTTGTATTAACAGTATAATACTGACAGCCGAGGTTCCAATTTAAAACTGCAAAATGCAAAGTAATAAACTGTAAAACTAGTAATTTTGCAGTTTATTTCTGTAAAGTTAAAATTTTTAGTTTATTGTCGTAAAATTTAACTGTATTATACTGTAAAAACAGCAGTATAATACTGGCAGCAGATGTTTCAGTTCAAAATTGTAAAATGCACTGTAATAAGCTGCTAAATTAGTAATTTTACAATTTATAACTGTAAAATTAGCAATTTTACAGTCTAGTACTGTAAAAGTAGCAATTTTACAGTTTATTCTTGTAAAATTTGCGATTTTTAGTTTATTACAATACTAGCGGTACACGATGGACCCCACACTACTTCCTTTTACGTGTAAATTTCTTAGTAGATGCCTTAAGTGCTAAAATAGTACTTGGAGTGAGCAAGATAACAATTCAAACATTGATATCCCTAGTTTGCCACGAAAGAATGCAAAAAAATGTTTTACAATGATTAATCTGCTATATATCACCGATTTTAGCATCATGCAGTGGATTTTTCGCAAAATATCGCCAATAGCGCCAAATTGAACTCAAATTAAAAAAAATCGCCAAATTTGACACCAACCTGACGATATGTCACCGAATTGGCGGGAAATACTTGGCAACCAAAAGCTTGGCGATATTTTGCCAAGTGGTCGAGCCAATTCATATCACTTTTGTCTGCATTGAAATTAACACTGATGTACTCCATAAAAGGGGTAAAACACCCCCTTGGAACATTCGAATGCAACCCCAAGGGGAGATGCACAAAAAATAAGCCAAAAGAGAAAATAAGAACAATTTTGTTGCTCACAGAAACCAACAGAAATCTTATTAAAGTTTAAAAGAAGAAGAAAGTATTCTTTCCTAGCTTTAAAAAAATAAAACAATGCATTTTCCGATATGAAATCAACTTTTTATGTTGTTACCTGAAAAGTGGATTCAAAAAGAACGTTGCAATATCGCAATTTATACGATATTTGGTTAATCTGTACTTTGGGTACCCCTTTCTCGCTAAATGGGCGATAGACGCGCCGAGCTTTGTAACCCTGGCTATTCTGCGCAGTTTCTCTCGGAGCTTTCAACTTCGGGAGACAACCAGAGACAACACGCAAAAACGCGCCAGTTGGAGACATTTTGAAAATGCACCAAACAGGGTCCCAAAGCACATTTTCACCGGGAAAGAGACAGGGTTGCCAGCGAATTGAAACAGAAAAATACTACGCCTCCTCTAAAAAAAATACTACATAATACTACTGTTTCCAAACGTTGCCCGGGCAGAGCCCAAGCAATTGTGCTCTGGACATCACTTGTGCCATTCGGGAAGAAACAACATGGCGGACAGAACAGCAGAGAGTAACGCGCCGGTCAATGCAGGAACAATCCTGCATTTGCTACTATATTTTGGCACAAAATGATACCATTCTTAACTTTGGCAACAATTATTGTTCCACTACCGTCATGGTTGAGCGTGGGATCGAAATGACTTAACGAATTTAATGAGAAATATGCTATTTTAAGTGGAGGAATTCACGATAAAATAGGCCTAACAGTAAGTAAAGAATTTCATCGATCTCGCTTATCTGACAGGATTGTTCCTGCAATGACCGATTCTCAAGGAAATATATCCTTTCAGATTCATCGCAGCAAATAGCGTGCGTATTTTTGACATTGCGAGTGTATTTTCAAGATTTTGTTTAAGTCACTCTTCGTAAATCCTAGCAGACGAAAGAGCTACAAATGTAAGCCAATGAGCATCATCCTTTGCTAAACGCCCAGACACGTGACCTATCTGCCCAGCTAAATTTCCTGGGCTGCTTGTGCTTTAACCCGAGAAGCTCGGGCGTCTACTCTGGACAGCATTTGGGAAGTTTGGGCTTTCCAAATGGCAGGTCTGAACGCTTTGGGAAGAACCCGGGCTTTCCGGGAAGCTCGGGCGAGCACTCTGAACGCGCCTAAAATAATTCTTATCATCTCTATTTTCAAACATATTTTATTCTCGAGCTCAACCATTTTAGAATCGTTTGGCTTGCTTTGCTGAAGATAAGCCTTGAATTTCTGGGATTCTAAAAGCAATTATTACAACTCTTCTAATGCTTGTAGAAACTTCAAACTGACATTATTTTTAGCAGAAAATTTCAAGCTTTCGAATAACATAAGACATGAAAATGTGTATGAAATATTTCTTCCCTATTTTATCGAATTTTTGCTAAGAATTAGAATAGAAAAAGAACGAAATAGAATTTTCGAAAAATCGCTTCGTAGTGCATAACCTCATGCTACAAACTAATTTTGTGCCAAATTTCATAAAAATCGACCGAACGGTTTTGGCGCTACGTGCGTAACAGACAGACAGAAGGAAAGAGTCAAAGAAAGACAGACAGACCCACCTTCAACTTTATTATTAGTACAGAAAATTAGCTGTATTATACTGCAAAACAACATTCATTTTTCATAGTGTACAAATGAAATAATAAGAGCTTGTAGAGAAAATTACAACGTTAAGGAGGCACAAATAAGCAAGGAAACTGCAGACACGTGTTTCGGCGTTACAAGGGACTCCTTTTTCTATGTAAAAAAAAATTATTTTCTCCACATCAATAGCACAAAGATATTTGTAAACTTTAATGAGAGCTCTTTTTTTTTTCTTTTTTTGACTTTTCTAATTGAAGGGAAAATAACTTAGGCAGATATTTTTTTCCAGAAATCAAGAAGTTTTAAGAAAAGAGCCAAATTTGAACGCTCCAACACATCGGATTAGTGCAGTTACGTTTTAGCATCGCACTGTGCTCTTTTAAATGTAGACATCTACTTTCCGGTCGAAAAGCAAATACTTAATACTAGGGCATTACATATTTCATGAGGTTGTTTAATTTCAATTTAAAGTCTGGCAATTAAGCCAGCTAGATGTACAGAGAGAACTTAAAGCGTAAATTTTCCTCCCATTACGCTAATGGCTTCGAGTTTAAAAATTCGCCTGTTGTTGGCTGTTTTAATATCTATAAAGTGACTCAAAACAAGGGATAAAATTCCCACGCACCAATAAAACGAACATTATTTCTCGTGTAAGAAAAACGTTAGTCCAATTTCTTTCTCTCTTAATTTCGTCGAAGGCCATTAGTTTCAATTGCTCTATCATTTTCGGGTTACAATTTTCTCTCCGATTGTTGAAAATCGATTGGAACAAAGTGAAGGCATAAACTAGTAGATTCGAGAGTAAAGTTTTTTAGTATGAAAGTTAAATGGTTCTACATGATATTCGGATTTTTAATTTTAAAAATGCAGTGATACAATGAACTCTCACTTATACACCGCCTCATTTATACGCCTTTTTCACTTATACGACGATTTTAAGTGGTCCCAACACATTCCATAGCAAAATAATGATAGTATCATTCGTTTATGCGTCGCTCTAAAGATAAATATTTCATTTATGCGACGAATTTTCCATGAAATGAAAAAAATTTAATTTATTTTCTTTAAAAAATAAGCATTTTGCTTCACTTTCCTCTTTAATCTTTCGCCTTTGTTGCTCACGGAAGGCATTTTTTCGCATGAACTAGAAAACGGAGAGGGACAATTATGTATTATGCATCGTTTTAAAGGGAATAGTTTGTAATTAGTTACGCTGCAAATTTTTCTTTTTTCTTTATCATTATAGTTACGTTACAGTAATTGCCAAACCGTAGTAATATGTACCTTTTCTATAGAAACATTCTTTTTCATACTCTCATTAGAACCTATTTTGCGTTTAAGTCCTTTAAGGCTTGTTCACTTTTAGGTCTCTCTCACTTATGCTCCTTTTTCTGTTGGTCACTTGGGCCGGCGCATAAGTGAGAGTTCACTGTATTTATTTTTTTCATTCGTATTAATGTAGAAACGGCGATTTGTGAATAATCACATCAATTAAATCCGTACAATAAAAATGAAATCAAATCATCGATGTCTAAAAGAAAACAAAAATCTAAACTCAAATTTACACGAGGGGAAAAATGCAGAACAAAAGCCATCTTTACAACCTCTAATATTTGCATTTTAAAGAAAAGCAAAAATAAATAAGGAATTCAAGTCAAAATAATAGCCTTGGTTAATTCTGAATATCTAATTTCCATTAAAATACTTTTCATTGTCTGATTTTAGGATCTTTCAGGAAAAAAAATACGGATTATATCTCTAATTTTCTCCCACCTAAATAGGGGTATGTGCTCGAATAGAGCAAGCAATTGCGTCTTTAGCTAAGTATTCACATTCAAATAGAGCTACTGGTTAGCAGATCGCATATGAAAACGCATTATGGACCCTCACTGCACTACTCACCCACTGACATGATCAAACGTCATCAACTCAGTCAACCGAGTTAACCGGTACTCTTTTCGAACATACCTCCTTTAATAGTTACAGAATTGATATACAAAAGGATTCTAATAATCATTATACACTGAAGTGACAAAAGTCATGGGATAGCAATATGCAAATTTTCAGATGGCAGTAGCATCGCATAGAACAGGTATAAATGCGCAGTGCTTTTACAGAGCTTTCATTTCTGTTCAAGTTATTCATGTGAAGAGGTTTTAACGTGATGATGACCGCACGACGTGAATTAACAGACTTTGAACGCGGAATGTTAGTTGGAGCTAGACGCATGGGTCATGCCATTTCGGAAATCGTTAGAGAATTCAACATTCCCAGATCCACTGTGTCAAGAGTGTGCCGAGAGTATGAAATTTCAGGCATAACATCCCACCATGGACAGCGCAGTGGTCGACCGCCTGCACTTAAAGATCGAGACCGGCGACGTCTGCAAAGAGTCGTAAATTCTAACAGACAAGCAACACTGCGTCAAATCACCGTAGAAATCAATGTGGGACGTACAATGGACGTGTCTGCTAGAACTGTGCGGAGAAATTTGGATTTCTTGGGCTATTCCAGCAGAAGACCGACTCGAGTGCCTTTACTGACAGAACGACATCGCTTGCAGCGACTCTCGTGGGCACGTGAGCATATCGGTTGGTCCCTAGATGAATGGAAAACCGTGGCCTGGTCCGATGAGTCACGATTTCAGCTGGTAAGAGCCGATGGTAGGGTTCGAGTGTGGCGCAGACCCCACGAAGCCATGGACCCAAACTGTCAGCAAGGCACTGTTCAAGCTGGTGGTGGCTCCGTAATGGTGTGGGCTGTTTTTTCATGGCATGGACTTGGTCCTCTAGTGCGACTGGACCGAACATTGACTGGAAATGCTTATGTGCAGCTACTTGGAGATCACTTGCAGCCATTCATGGACTTCATGTACCCAAACAACGATGGGATTTTTATGGATGACAATGCGCCATGTCACCGGGCCACAACTGTTCGCAATTGGTTTGAAGAAAATTCTGGACAATTCCAACGAATGATTTGGCCACCTAGATCGCCCGACATGAATCCCATTGAGCATTCATGGGACACCATCGAGAGGTCTGTTCGTGCCCAAAATCCTGCCCCATCAACGCTTTCACAATTATGGACGTCTATCGAGACAGCATGGCTCAATATTCCTGCAGAAGACTTCCAACGACTTGTTGAGTCCATGCCACGTCGAGTTGTTGCACTTTGCCGGGCAAAAGGAGGGCCGACACGATATTAAGAGGTATCCCATGACTTTTGTCACTTCAGTGTAAGCTCACCAATACGGCCAAAATAATCAAATAAGAACCAATACTTGCACTGAGGACAAAAGGGTTGTTTAATGCTCATGTTAGAAGCTCCATCAAAAATATACATTCCCATCTGGTAAAAAGGAACTTGTTTTTTAAATTCATAAAGAATAGCACTCTTTTTTAGTGTTTGGAGTTGAGTTGTACTATACTATCTAGCAGACGATTAAATTAATGCTATAAAACGCTCATACTATTTGTTTCTAGCTTCGTATCACCTGAATAGATAATTTAATACGAGGGAATGTTATAACAACTACTTTTCATGTCTTGATGTAAATCAATTATGGCTCTGATTTGAGTGTAAGTTTTACACTTTACAGAATAATTACATATATTATGATCCTAGTTAAAATATCTTACTTCTTAAAATTATTCTACTTTCGTTTACTAACGTTACATTAGTTCACGACTCTCTTCCTATTAAAGTAATAGTCTAGTTTCAGCGTGAAAATGTGTTCGTTTACGGTCGGCTCGTTTTCGTAAATATCTCTGCATTGACGTTCTCCCTCACACTCTTGGTGTATACTGCACGCGTTCAGCCCATACAAGGAAGGACATTTTCTCTTCCTTTAAACCGTGCACTGAAAAAAATGAATGTTGTTTTCAAAGTATAATACAGCTAATTTTATTGTAATAAACTGTAAAAATTGCGAATTTTACAGTAGTAAACAGTAAAATTGTTAACTTTACAGTACTAAACTGTAAAAATGCTAATTTTACAGTAATAAACTAAAATTGCTAATTTTACAGTTTATTACCGTGCGTTTTAGTTTTAAACTGGAACCATTGCTGCCAGTATTAACTGTTGGTGGTTGGTTGGTTTCGTGTCACAGATAGAAAATTAAATAGGACCAAAGATCCTATGTACAGCATCAGCGATACGAAGACAATTTTCTTTGTATAAGTCTAGCCACGGATTGTCAACTGTTGTTTTTACAGTACAATACAGTAAATAAAACTTCACAGTAAGAAACTAAAATTGCTAGTTTTACAGTTTTAAACTGGAACCTCGGCTGCCAGTATTCTACTGTAAAAACAAGCTCATTTCTTGCAGTGTGCAAATATGTCTTCTAAATGCCATGATGCAGGCCCGTCATTTAGGGGGGGGCAGGGGGTCAATCCCCCCCACCCCTGGCTTTGAGAAATCAATGTATTTACATATAAGTGGGCGTGTTTTTTTATGTTTTCTGATAAAATTGCATTGTGTTTGAACTCTTTGCCCCCCCCCCCCCCGGGAAAAACTTGAAATGACATCCCTGCCATGATGCCTATTTAGTCATTTCATTGTTCGTCAACATGGAGAGTTTATTCGAAATATGCCATTCCTTAATACGCATTCAACGATGTTAAACTTCACAAATTACGGAAGACTTTCGTGGCTCTGAGGTAAAAGCTTCGCTTCGAATA
>JAXGGA010013116.1:0-15000 GCA_038373865.1 Uloborus plumipes
ATAGTTTGGGGCCAAAGGAATACAGAACATATTTTTTCCAGAATGCATTGCTAAGAAACTAAGTTCATGGAATGATGAGATGTTTGAGCTTTGACATAAAATAGGAGCAGCTTTTATGTAATATTGTGCACCTTGATTGCAATCTATTATTTGGCTTTACGTAAAACTATAACTGAAAAATTTGCTAGTACTCATCACTTCAAGACTTGATTGGAAAATCATAAGAAAAAGTTTGTTTTTTCTCATTAAAAGTAAATTAATTAATGAATATAAGTAGAAAACTCTAGTGTGCAACGCAACAAATAAAAGCGACGGACAACCGCAAATTAAATGCAAACAAGACAGATTTCAAAGTGAAAGTTGTAAAAATAAAACTGTAGATATCTGCTAAAAGTATACAGTTCTTATTTGTGCAAAGTATAAAAAGCATACTTTTACGTTTTATTCACAACTAATTCTGTAAACAGTCAATTATTTTTTAAACTATAACTAACTGATAACTATAAAACTCGTCATTACTGTTTTTAAATATATCTTAACATATTGAACTACTTACTCAATTTTCCCATTTAAAATAGCAAATGTATGTATATTTTGTTAGAGATACGTTACTATACTCAATGTAATATAAATTTTAAAAATACGACATTGTAATTAAAAAAACGTTGATAACTGTTGTTTTATACCAATAATTTAACTAGAATTCTGAGAAATATTAATTATTACTCTCTTAAAAAATATTTCAGTTAGCTGAATTAAGCGTTTGCGCATATTTCATTGATAGTCCGTGGAGTTAGTGCAAACATATTTCACTTCCGGATACCAGTCTGAAATTTTATGTGGGGCTTAAATTCACATAGGAGGACAAAAAAACGCCGGGAGACACTTGATCGGAGGTCAAGGTCATTCCGTGATGACGTCATCAAAATGGCCGCTTTTACAGGTAAATACGTTCGTTTAACTGCTTAAAACTCCATCATAGATTGAAATATTGCAAAACTCAAATATATCATCTGAAAGCTCTTTAAAAGAGCTATTTAGAAAGATTTAATTTTTCTTTCTGAGGTCAAGGGCCCACCTGTAATGACGTCATCAAAATGGCCGCTTTTACAGGTAAATACGTTTGTTTAACTCCCCCTAAAACTCCATCATAGATTCAAATATTGCAAAACTCAAATATATCATCTGAAAGCTCTTTAAAAGAGCTATTTAAAAAGATTTAATTTTTCTTTCTAAGGTCAAGGGCCCACCTGTGATGACGTCATCAAAATGGCCGCTTTTACAGGTAACTACGTTTGTTTAACTCCCCCTAAAACTCCATCATAGATTCAAATATTGCAAAACTCAAATATATCATCTGAAAGCTCTTTAAAAGAGCTATTTAGAAAAAATTAATTTTTCTTTCTGAGGTCAAGGGCCCACCTGTAATGACGTCATCAAAATGGCCGCTTTTACAGGTAAATACGTTTGTTTAACTCCCCCTAAAATTCCATCATATATTTAAATATTTCAAAACTCAACTATATCATCTGAAAGCTCTTTAAAAGATCTATTTATAAAGATTTAATTTTTCTTTCTGAGGTCAAGGGTTCACCTGTGATGACGTCATCAAAATGGCCGCTTTTGCAGGTAAATACGTTCGTTTAACTGCTTAAAACTCCATCATAGATTCAAATATTGCAAAACTCAAATACATCATCTGAAAGCTCTTTAAAAGAGCTATTTAGAAAAATTTAATTTTTCTTTCTAAGGTCAAGGGCCCACCTGTGATGACGTCATCAAAATGGCCGCTTTTACAGGTAAATATGTTTGTTTAACTCCCCCTAAAACTCCATCATAGATTCAAATATTGCAAAACTCAAATATATCATCTGAAAGCTCTTTAAAAGAGCTATTTAGAAAGATTTAATTTTTCTTTCTAAGGTCAAGGGCCCACCTGTGATGACGTCATCAAAATGGCAGCTTTTACAGGTAAATACGTTTGTTTAACTCCCCTAAAACTCCATCATAGATTCAAATATTGCAAAACTCAACTATATCATCTGAAAGCTCTTTAAAAGAGCTATCTAGAAAGATTTAATTTTTCTTTCTAAGGTCAAGGGCCCACCTGTGATGACGTCATCAAAATGGCCGCTTTTACAGGTAAATACGTTTGTTTAACTCCCCCTAAAACTCCATCATAGATTCAAATTATTGCAAAACTCAAATATATCATCTGAAAGCTCTTTAAAAGAGCTATTTAGAAAGATTTAATTTTTCTTTCTGAGGTCAAGGTCCCACCTGTAATGACGTCATCAAAATGGCCTCAAATGACGTCATCACAGGTGGGCCCTTGACCTTAGAAAGAAAAATTAAATCTTTCTAGATAGCTCTTTTAAAGAGCTTTTAGATGATATATTTGAGTTTTGCAATATTTGAATCTATGATGGAGTTTTAGGGGGAGTTAAACAAACGTATTTACCTGTAAAAGCGGCCATTTTGATGACGTCAGTACAGGTGGGACCTTGACCTCAGAAAGAAAAATTAAATTTTTCTAAATAGCTCTTTTAAAGAGCTTTCAGATGATATATTTGAGTTTTGCAATATTTGAATCTATGATGGAGTTTTTAAGCAGTTAAACGAACGTATTTACTTGTAAAAGCGGCCATTTTGATGACGTCATCACAGGTGAACCCTTGACCTCAGAAAGAAAAATTAAATCTTTCTAAATAGATCTTTTAAAGCGCTTTCAGATGATATAGTTGAGTTTTGAAATATTTAAATCTATGATGGAATTTTAGGGGGAGTTAAACAAACGTATTTACCTGTAAAAGCGGCCATTTTGATGACGTCAGTACAGGTGGGACCTTGACCTCAGAAAGAAAAATTAAATTTTTCTAAATAGCTCTTTTAAAGAGCTTTCAGATGATATATTTGAGTTTTGCAATATTTGAATCTATGATGGAGTTTTAGGGGGGAGTTAAACAAACGTATTTACCTGTAAAAGCGGCCATTTTGATGACGTCATTACAGGTGGGCCCTTGACCTCAGAAAGAAAAATTAAATATTTCTAAATAGCTCTTTTAAAGAGCTTTCAGATGATACATTTTAGTTTTGCAATATTTTAATCTATGATAGAGTTTTAAGCAATTAAACGAACGTATTACCTGTAAAAGCGGCCATCTTGATGACGTCATCACGAGAGTTCATGACCCCTGATCAAGTGTCTCCCGGCGGTTTTTTGTTCTTATATATGTACCTAAGCTCTGTACCAAATTTCACACTGGTATCCGGAAGTGAAATATTTCGGCTTTTTTTGTCGCTAACTCCACAGACTATGAATCACTATCTGGGGTCAAAATGACCCCTTCCGCGGTTCTAGGTATATCGAAATTCCCGCGGTTCTAGTGTTAAAGGCAAAAAGAAGGAATTTTGAATCTGCAGTACTATAACACTGTTTATTCTCATCACTTCTTTGGACTCATACGAGTATTTTGTCTATAGAATGTGTCTGCTGTTCGTATTATTTTTCCTTAGTTCAAAATGAGGTATGTAACATTTTCGATGTCCCTCTCCTGGCCAACATTTCTGTTCTAAATAAAATAAAAATAATAATTCTGCCTGCAGTGTGTAATTGAGTTAAGAGGATAAAAGAGAAAAATACCATTATTTACCTTCTATATAATTCCGGGTAGAAATATCAGCCTTTTTTGATTAAAATGTCCCTCTCCTGGCGCAAAAAAAAAGTCATTCTAGCATTACTTTTAAAGCACTGATAAAACATCCAGTAGCATAGATGGATTTATTTACCAAACATTAGTTTAGAACTAAGATTATGATAAAAAGTTGGAAGACGATAAATTAAAAAATGTAACTGTAAAATAATTCTTTTATTTAGTTGTTTGTTTCTTGTTTTTCAGAAGAATTTTTCAAAACAAATCTGTCGGTTAGACATTTTTTAACTTTAACGCTGCTCGAATAGGTGAGTGAAGTTACATTACATTTTGTTGTAGATTCTTTTTAGAGAACAGCTTTTTTGCCTGAAGTAAATTACCTTTCTGAATTGGATAACTTAAATTAACAAACCTGGTACTTACTCTGAAAATTGTTATTAACTATTTTGGTTTAGAATTAAGCTCTAGTTGAATTCTATTTTGAAACTGATGCTAACAATGGTAGTGATAGAGGCAACAATAATTATTGTGACAGCTTAATTTAATTAATTATACCAATTAGAAATAAAACACTTAGAGAATTACATTAAAAGTAATAGCTATACATGTTCGAATATGATGAATTAATTTATATAAATATTAAATTTGTCGGATGCTGCATCTCTTAAAACAGTGTTCGTTTAAGGAGGTTGTAAATTAGTGTTGTTTGTCAACAATAAACATAGTTTTTCATTCATGTTGAAGTTATTTCTTTGTTATTGTTGTAAAATTTCTGATAATCCTTGATAAAATTCATTTGTTTGCTCGCTTAGTGCTTCTTGTCACTCTCTCGGTTTGAAAAAATTGACCCCCCCCTTTGGGGGGGTGTAGCATACTTAAAGTGAGTTCCCTCTATTTTTCTCTTAATAAGCTCCTAACAAAGAGTAAGTATGATTTTTTTTTAGATTTTTTTAAGCATTTTTATTTTTATAGAGTTTGTGAGTCGAAAATACCAGGTTTTTGCAGAATCACCCATATACCACATTATATATATATATATATATATATATATATATATATATATATATATATATATATATATATATATATATATATATATATATATATATATATATATATATATATTCTTTTTTGCCTAAGAAATTAAAAGTATGTGTGTGATTTCTTAGCCAAAAAAGTTTTGTTGCGGAATTTTTCTAATTGGAGGATTTTCTGTGAAAGGGCCCATAACCATTTCATTCGATATGCAACAACAACAACAACAAGGAAATAACACCCAGAGCACCTGGCGTAAATCGAGTCCACGATGTCTGACATTTTAATAGCTTCAATGACATTCCTTTGAATGTTTTTTAACATTAATTTCGAGTTCATTCAATCATAACAATGCAAACGATTAATTAGAGACGACAAAAGGAAACACTAGTTATACATATGAACAATATAGTTAGTAGTTGAAAAATTCAGTTATTCCTGATTTTTTTTTTATTTATTTATTTATTTTTTTTTTTTTTGAACCAGTCATAAGTTATTTATTTATCATTGCTACCTTATAAACTAAAGTAATAAAGTAGTAAAAGCGGTGCTTGCAGAAGGAAAAAAAATCACACGGCATGAATTAATGAAAACAATATTTAGTAGTTAATAAAATGTTATTAGTAAGAAAATACTATTGTCTTAAATTATAATTTTTTTATTATAAGTTGCATACATTTGCTGCCATATAAACCTACAAGTTTAGTTAAGCCAATAGGTATGCAACGAAAAAAAAAATATATGTAATGTATAGAAATTCTTATTTTTTTTTTTCCTATAGCAAAACTTTCTATATTCTTTTTTGGACCCTAATTATTACTATTTCACTCTTACTATCAGTGGATATCAAAACAGCTAGTTATTTCTTTAACCCATTAACCGCCGAAACTCGAAATCATTATTTGTTTTTGATACAAATCATAAAAGTTATTATTTTGAGCCCATACAATAGTATTATGCAGCAAAAAGAACAAAATTTCACTTACATTTAGAAATATAGGGTGTTGCGTTGACGCAACGTCAGCGGAAAATGGGTACGGATGCTAAGTAGTTTTATTTGATACAATTCCGCAGTTTTAATGCGTTTTAGACAGATAAAATTTGTATGAGCTTTGATATGGTTTTGAAACGTGCAGAGAACTTTAAAAGAAAGTAAAATTTCTTTTTAAAAAATCAATCTTAATAAATTTTTAATTTAACAAACATTTGATTATCCAAAATCATGCATGAAAAACCTCGTTGCAATCGGGGTGGGGAGCAATATCACAAGCATTGCAACGATAAACAATTTGACTATAGCAATGGGGCCGTGGTCAGCCCGATCAGTAAGGCGTTGGACTCGTAACCAGAGGGTCCCGGGTTTGATCCTAGCCGATCAAAGATCCACCGTCGTTACTAATGGTAGCTGGGCGACGCAAAATAAGGGTCGTGATCACAAAGTCCACCAAGTGCAACAATGCTTCTGGAGGTACAAGATCAGTTGTTTGTGCAGCTCTTGGTCTGATTCAAAAGAAAAGAGCACTCTGAGCTAAATCGGGCTTCCACCTTATTGGTGCTCGTAAAAACGGAAGCCGTACTTAATCCGCATTAAATCGGGTATATCTGTCTACTCGGGCTCGGGTACCCGAGTGGTTTCAGAAACAATAACGCAGTGGCAATACTTGTACCGTAGCCTTTTGTTATTTGTAAACCTTGCTGTAAAATGCCCCTCAGATATTGGCATTGGAAGCTGAATGTACTTGGCCGTCCTGTAGCTGTACTTTTCTTCTGTGTATTATTATCAAGGGAGGGGGTGTAAAAAATTAAGTGCAACCTCTCGTCTAAAATCCAACAGTGACTTTCTATTTCCTTCTTCAGATAGTCTTGAAAGTTTCCAAGCATTTGTTTGTGCAACATCGATATAATTTGAAAATATTAGCCACCATTTTTTCTCTCGGACTCTAATTCTATAATTTGAAACTAAATTATCGCACGAATCAACATTACCAATTTTCATGTTTTTTGCTCAATGATACAAAGCTGAGGAACAAAAACATTTTTCTTCTGAATTATAGAGTAGCGAGAAACGATCTTTACAAGGCTCAATTTTACCGTAAGTAGAACCTCGACTCATCATCATCATCAAAGTTTTTATTTTATTATTTTTTTTTTTTTTTCAAAAACCTGCTCGAATGCTTCTTAAACTAAGAAATCTAGTTCTGGGCATTTTAAAAGTCGGAGACGGAAAAAAAAAGCTTGCACAGTCAAAACGCACAGAAGAATAGAAATGAATTCTGACTTTCGGAAGAGCAGTTGAGACAGGCAGTCTGACTACCCTTTTTTCGCTAACGATGCGCTCACGCAACACCTGCTTTTGCTTTCCTCCCCTACAGAATCAATTTCTGAGTGGATTTTTTTATAAAAGTGACCTTGACTAAGAGTATTTCACATATAAACCCAAACTTTTTTTATTTTCTAACTTTTTTGATAGAAAAATAGATTACAAATTTGAGCGAAAAAAACCCATGTTAAAACCACAATTTTTATTACATATAAAAAAAATGTTTGAGGCAATTTTTTTACTTTACATGTTTATATGGTTTTTCTTAAACCTAAAACTAAAATCGGTACAAAAATTAGTTAAATAGCGAATTTTTTATGATTTTTTATAATGACCGTTGCGTCAACGCAACACCAGCGGGTAATGGGTTAAAGTTTATGCCATAAGAAGTTTCTCTTAGACGAAAAAAGTAGAAAGGCTATTTACCGTTACATTTTCTTAGTCATTAATTGATGCCTCAAAGGTAAATTACTAAAAACTGATGTTAATTTGAGAAAAAAAGGCTAATGGACATTTCTTTAAAAATACTTAATGGCCGTAATTCGATAACTCATTTATCAAGACAAAAAACGTGCTTTCTGGATAATTTAGGTTCTTGTTCGGAAGCTTCTTTGAACACCACTGAATCAGAAATTAAAAACCATGAGTAGCTGCTGATCAATTATTTTTAAATTGAAAATAGTTTCTTCAGAAAAAAAAGTAATAAATTTGTTTTTTGCTTTCAATTTTTTTTATATCGCATAATTCAATAAATTAAATTAAAGTTATTTTTCTACGTATACATTAGTCTGATGGTAGTTATTTTTTCCACAGCGAAATCTACCGGATAAATTCGGGATTGTTCGGATTTCAACTATGATTAAATGCAAAATTCGAATTGATGCAAAAAGACAGAAGGTGTTTTATCTCGAAAAAACAAAAAGAGACTCAGTTTTTGTATCAAAGAAAATTGTATTTTATATAGTATACAGCAAACATGAAATGTGTGCAAAATAAAACGCATACCGTTTTAAGACTTAGTTTAAAGAATTGTGTTTCTCCTTCTTTTACTAAGCAACACATACTTTCACTAGGTGACAATGTTCAAATGCAATTTAAGTCTTCGAAAATGCAATTAAGTGTGCGATATATGTAAAAATGTGTGCCCGTGTGTGTGGGCGTGTGTGTGTGGGCGTGTGTTTTAACTCAGTGTGGGTACATTTTTCTGTCGTGTAAATTTCGCGTAAATTGAGTTTCGACAAATCACAGTTCAAGTTTCCTCCCCAAGTTTCTCCTATAGAGAAGAAAATAATTATGATAGCGAATGGGTTAGCTTTTGACTTCCAAATTGTTCGCATGTTTTGCCTTTACGGGAGCCCTTACAAGTCATTAACAAGAATGGGTTTCTTTGAATTAAATGTGAAACACTAAGAATTCCGCTGCTTAAAAAGTTTAGTAGTCGAAGTTTTACACTAATCGATTAACTATGAACGGAAATTATCGAAAAACTTCATATAATTCCTGAAGTCATAGAAACTGTTAAATCCTTCTGCAAGGTACCTTGAAATTGTACCTAAGTGTCTGCATTTACTTCAGTTCAACTTTCTAAATAATTACAACTAAAACGCGATTGCGGGAGGAATTAGTGGTTATTTCAATTTCTCTCAACTAATAAAGTTTTTTGCTTACGATCGCGATTATTTTGACCTTGTTCTTTACTTTTTTTTGTCTCAATTACTAGCTTTTTTTAAAAGTCTTATTGCATAGTAATATAAATTGCTATTTTTGGAGTGGAGGGGGGAGATATCCCAGAAAGTTTACAGACCTGCCAGTTTTCTGGAGGAAAATTTGATTGAAACGCTGGTATTGATGAATTTAACTCAATCTTATTTATTAGTTAGCTCTCAATGCATTGAAATATTCGTCTAGGAACTCATTCATATTAATATTCATATTAGCTTGTGTAATAAAGTAATTAATACTTTTGCGTAAATTGCAGACACTTAAGAGCTAACTTAAATAGCAAATTGTGTTAAATTGCAATAGACAACGACATATTTTAAAACCATTATTCATCTCTTTACAAAACAATAACCATTTATCCATTGAAAATACAAGCGGAAGTCAAAATAACCTTGTACTTCCATTCAACATATTTGGTTTAACTTCTCTTGTTGTCATATTTAAGATTTATGTTTCCCGATTGATATATATATTTCATAGTAATGCGAGAGCCGTTACGAATGAAGTACAATAAATAGTAAAAGATGTTTTTTAAACGACATCTGTATTCCTTAATTATGAATGATGTTAGCCGAGAAATGCAGACAACACCATTTTATTTCAAACTTTATTTCTTTTTGCCATCTCTGAAACGAATATTTACATGCACAATATGAAAATTCTGCAGTCCAAAGAACTTACGGAAATTGTGTTTCCCAGACTTTATATGGGCAATTCCACCGAAACATACGTATCATTTGAATATTTAACGCTCTCCAAAGAACCCAAACACGCTAAATAATTGTTTCATTTCGTGCACTTTTTAAAGTACATAGACTTTACTTCTTTATTATGTCAGTAAATTTTGAAATTTTTCAAAAACAATATTTTTTATAATTTTTTAACTCCATAACAGACGTATCTCACAAATGAGAGTTTTTTAGCCATCAGAAACATTCATTTCAATCGATCAGAGTTTGATACATTTTCCGATTGTTGCCAAACTTTACGACGCTAAATATTAAGAGCAGCAACTGTGTACAGCACTATTGCCGGAAATGTCAAAATGAAACAATTATCGTTGAAAATTTAGTGATGGCGGCATTTAATATACAGGGTGTCCACTCTAATCGTGGACCAATAGCTAATTTCTAAACCGTTAGAGATAAGCATATAGTTTATTTAGGAAAAAATCTCAAAATTATGAAAGGAATTTTGGGTCTATTCAATGTTTTTCAAAAAATCAAATTTTGAAAGAGTTACGAAATTTAAATTTTTATACAGCCCCCCAGTCCTATCAATCATATTTAGTAAAACATTCTTGACACTGTAACGTTTAAAACTAAAAAAAAATCACTCTTCTACCACAAAAATTGACCGAGTTATGACGTTTTGAAAAATCAAGATTTTGCATTGTTTCATGACGTCATCGAGAGATGGTTTAAGGGACCGTATGCGAAATCCTTCAAAATCTTGATTTTTCAAAACGTCATAACTCGGTCAATTTTTGTGATAGAAGAGTGATTTTTTTTTTAGTTTTAAACGTTGCAGTGTCAAGAATGTTTTACTAAATATGATTGATAGGACTGGGGGGCTGTATAAAAATTTAAATTTCGTAACTCTTTCAAAATTTGATTTTTTGAAAAACATTGAATAGACCCAAAATTCCTTTCATAATTTGGAGATTTTTTCCTAAATAAACTATATGCTTATCTCTAACGGTTTAGAAATTAGCTATTGGTCCACGATTGGAGTGGACACCCTGTATGTTTTGAATATGTAATAGAATACTATTTAATCTGAAAACAGCAACAATTCCTCAGACATTTTTTCTTTTTTCTTTTTTTGGAGAAAGAGTAACGTTTCTTCCTTCTCAAAACGTACTGACATTAAATATCTCAAAAATGTAAGCAAATCCCAAAAACTGCAAAAAATGATCTAAGTATTGAATAAATTACATCGTATTGAAATGTCCAACGTAATCTTTTCACGCTTGAACAAAAATGTCAATGACAATAGAAAATTAATTTTCACAATCTTTAAACGCTCATTAAGTTGTTTCCACGTGATTTTCCAACATCGCCTTCAGGGCACCGAAGGTAGAAAATGTTCTAATAAAGAATTTTTCTCAGTCTTTCCAGTGAAACCATGATCGGACGATACGATAATTATTTTGCTAGATAGAGCCATTTTTGTGTCAAATATTTCGATTTCGCATAAAAAAGAACCATTTATCGACTGTTTACTAACCTGATCTAACAACCTTCTCTGGGCTTACCAGTACCTACTGAAAAAATCGGTCCAGTAGTTTCTGAGTTTACCTCGGACACACATATTTTGTAGTTTCCCAAGTAGCACACTTCGTTTTTAAAGGTTTTAAAATGGTTATTAACGTTGTAACAACCACTTAAAACGTTTATAAAACGTTTAAAGGTTATTTGTACTACCTGGGTTGTGTTTAATATGTATAAAGATTTTAATATCGCATTGAGCGTTACAATGTATTACGGAAACTTTCACGAGATTTAAATTTAGCTTCCCAGCTGTAACTTAAGAAATATTGTTTGTTGCAATTAACTATGTGCAATGTTGACATTTTTTTTAAAACAAAAGATATGAAAGCGTATTTTATAACCTTTGAATGTGATACTGCTCTTTATAATAAAGAACAGTTTCCTAAAAAATGGCATTTAATTAACCGAAAAAGTTACCGCGAGCATCTTTACTGAAGACAATAATACGAAAAAAAATCTAAATTCATACGCGTAAACATAATCATAATTTCTTGTTCAGGGGTACTCCTAAAAAATTGATTTTACAGCAAAATATTAGCTATATTGCATTTATTGAAATTAAGAAATAGATCTCAAAGCTATAAATATGCATTTTAAACCTTGAAACTATTTGCTGTCGACATGTAGTGCTAAACTAGTTATCTCTAAGTTCACGCAAGAACATCATTCGTGAAATATTGCCTGGAACGGAATTGCACTCTTCTAATACGGTAGAAGAAGTTAATGAGCCTGATACTTTCGCAGTAGCGTGGAAATCTTCTTATTTGACTTCTTTACTTGGTACTTTTTCACATACCTATTAATTTTCTAGAATCACATTCGCGACTGAAGTGACATTTCTGAAAGCAATTAAGACGAAATGTAATCTTGGATATCATTTTGCACAGCTATGTGCATTAAATATAATAACATGCAAATGTGTTTAAGCCATTTTGTTCACTTCTAAAATTAGGAATAATTTTAATCACGCCATATAGAGCAACAGTTTTTAACCGAATTTGTTACTTTAGTGAATTGCAGAAAAATCAAAGAAAACATACATTCTAATTTTAATAAAATTACAAAAAAGACAAGAAAACTTAATTGGTTTATTTAGTTTTCAGTTATTTATAAATGACTGCGAAAAGTGATTTTTTGCGTACTAGAAGACCCACTAACTGAAAAAATACATTATGTACAATTATTATTCTTCCCAAATACTAAGACGTTCAGATATTAGTCATTAATAACATTTAAACATCCTTTTGGAGAAGGACGACAGCAAGTTTAAGGAAGAAAGCTTTAAAACCGACACTCACATTTAAAGAAAACAAACATTTAAAGCAAACTAATTTTTCAAAAAATACTGATTTTTTTTTTATTATTTTGGAAGAAAGAAACATATCAAATTATATGATATTATTTGTCTTTAAAATAAAATAATTTTGAAATATGATTCTTTGAATTTTTCCGAAAATATCTCAGTTGGGTCTTGAAGTGGAATCATTTCATTATTCATATATCTTGAAAAGATGGTTTAAAATTTGACACAATAATAGTCTTCAAGAAAACGCATCATTCTTCCGACACCATAAAAAAGATATAGCCAAGAAATGATAAATATTTTTCCCATTTAGTTTAAGATATAAATTTATTATTGAGCTTTCACTCTGCCAAGCACGTCCACAGGAAACTATTTTTTACATATTTGCATAATAATTCAGATATTTCTTATCAGAATAAATGTTTTTTTTTTCTTCGTTAAGAATCACTTTTTCACGACTAAATTGTTATGGGAAAAATCTATTCATTTGATAGTTTTTAAAATATTGATGAAATGTTTTATGCTTTACTTTAAAAAGTGCATCGTTGTGGGCTGTTTGAATCTTTAGTATTGCGGTCTATGAAACATATATATAAATTTAAAAAAAAACATAAATATAACTATATATCTCATTTGTTTTGAAATTGTGTTTAACATTTTTAGAAGTTTTAAAGTTGTTTATATAATAATAATCGTAACAATCATATTTTAATGAAATTTGCTCAGAAGGAAAACCTACATCTCACATTAAATAAATGAATTAGTTTTCAGCTCATAAACGTTTTTGCCATCAAGAATGAGTATATTATACCCCCTTATAGAGCAAGCTATCGTTCATATCTTGCATTTCATGATGATAGCAGTTTCAAATTAAGTTGTTGATTAGATTAAACTAACTGACGAGAGATTTTATTAACTCGGGAAAAAAGACTTTACTATACGGAAGTGAAACCTACTGGAATCTCAAAAGGAAGGACAAAGGTAAAAACCAATCATCAAAAGTGAAATTTTTAAAAAGTGTCAAACTAGACAATAATTCATAAAATAGAAATCTATAGGAATAAGTGGAAATGGGTGATTCTCAAAAGGTGGGAACAGAAAAGTTAATTTTAAGCAATTTCAAAAGTTTTCAAATTTGTCATCAATTTTGTTTTATCACATAGTATGTGCATGAACATGATATATAACCATTAAAAGACAGCTGGTAGGTATTTGTAACAATTAATTATTAGTAAATTTAATCCACAGTATGTAGGTAACAGATTTCGAAGTCTAGTTCGTAACACAGTTCGGACATCTCAAATGTAGGTTTAAGAACAAGGATTTTCTTTCAAAGATTCTGTATAAAAACATATAAAAACACTATTTAACGATTAATAACTTATTTTTAGGAGATATAAATAATTTTAAAGCACATATATAATCTAGTTAGTTTTTAAATAATAGCATTAGCCAGATTGTAACGTTTGGACAATGTACATACATCAAACTTCCAGCTAACTTTTTTTCTAAAATATTCTTAAAAATAAATAATGTGTCCTTACTTTTGTTATTTGTGGAAAATGTTATCAAAATGTTATTCAGTGTAAGATTTATACCCCCAATTTTCCTTGGAACATTTGAAAATAATGTTTAAAAAAAATCATCTCTGGGTAATTCTGGTAAAATCTGGTACATTTGCTCAGTTAACGTTTTGAATGTCCAAAATAGTTTCTTCTGGCAAGAAGAAATTTCTTTTAAAGGCATTTAAAACACATTATAAAAATAATTTATGTCAATTCTTGTCTCTATACAGAACTATAAAATTACAGAGTGATTTAAAATAAAAGTTATTTCGTTTTTAAGCTTTGAAGTTTAGGCCTGTGTTTGCTCCCACTTATTGAGAACTGCCCAAACAGCATTTAGAGAGAATGGACAATAACCGTATTCCAAAAGCTGTCCTACAATACAAACCAATAGGCTAAAGAGATAAAGAACGGATGAGAAAGAGATGGATTGGAAATTGAGGCTAGAACAGGCTAATAGCCAAAGCCGTGATGATGTAAATTACATTATTGTTTTAACAAGATACTGATGAAAGTAGAAACATTTGAAATATATTAATTAAAGTAAAAAACTCTTAACCGAGCTTGAATTTAAATGGGGAAAATACGTCAGTAAAAAAAAAAAAATAAATAAAATAAAAACAAACTCTTGAACCACAATATTATTAAAAATTATATATATATAACCTATAAGCTTTAGTTTAAAGCATTAGTTTACTTTGAGGTATTCGTTTTACTTTCAGGTAAAGATATAGTGCATTTTGTTTTCTAAAAAGATTTTCTTTCAACCTGAACTAGATTTAAATTCACAAAGGACTGTTTTGTTTTCCTCCTGTGCCTTAAAAAAAAAAAGAGCATTTAAATTTCAAATACAGTCTTCACAGTTGGAACTTTTTCTATTTCTTTTAAAAGGTTTGAAAGCATGAATTTCAACGCCTACGCGTATGTGTGATTTAAATTTGCTGAAAACGAAATGGAAAATGAAATTTGAAAAAAATTCCAAGCACATGCATTTCAGCGATGGGTTTCTCGTGTTTGTAATCAGTTTAAAATGGAAGCATCATATCTAGGTTATCGCAAAAATTCTAGAGGAAAAAAAAATAATGCGAGTATAAATCTCACATTAGATTAAATAGATTTAGTATTAATT
>JAXGGA010013116.1:22500-30000 GCA_038373865.1 Uloborus plumipes
AAAAAAAAAAAAAAAAAAAAAAAAAAAAAAAAAAAAAAAAAAAAAAAAAAAAAAAAAAAAAAAAAAAAAAAAAAAAAAAAAAAATAAAAAAAAAAAAAAAAAAAAAAAAAAAAAAAAAAAAAAAAAAAAAAAAAAAAAAAAAAAAAAAAAAAAAAAAAAAAAAAAAAAAAAAAAAAAAAAAAAAAAAAAAAAAAAAAAAAAAAAAAAAAAAAAAAAAATAAAAAAAAAAAAAAAAAAAAAAAAAAAAAAAAAAAAAAAAAAAAAAAAAAAAAAAAAAAAAAAAAAAAAAAAAAAAAAAAAAAAAAAAAAAAAAAAAAAAAAAAAAAAAAAAAAAAAAAAAAAAAAAAAAAAAAAAAAAAAAAAAAAAAAAAAAAAAAAAAAAAAAAAAAAAAAAAAAAAAAAAAAAAAAAAAAAAAAAAAAAAAAAAAAATAAAAAAAAAAAAAAAAAAAAAAAAAAAAAAAAAAAAAAAAAAAAAAAAAAAAAAAAAAAAAAAAAAAAAAAAAAAAAAAAAAAAAAAAAAAAAAAAAAAAAAAAAAAAAAAAAAAAAAAAAAAAAAAAAAAAAAAAAAAAAAAAAATAAAAAAAAAAAAAAAAAAAAAAAAAAAAAAAAAAAAAAAAAAAAAAAAAAAAAAAAAAAAAAAAAAAAAAAAAAAAAAAAAAAAAAAAAAAAAAAAAAAAAAAAAAAAAAAAAAAAAAAAAAAAAAAAAAAAAAAAAAAAAAAAAAAAAAAAAAAAAAAAAAAAAAAAATAAAAAAAAAAAAAAAAAAAAAAAAAAAAAAAAAAAAAAAAAAAAAAAAAAAAAAAAAAAAAAAAAAAAAAAAAAAAAAAAAAAAAAAAAAAAAAAAAAAAAAAAAAAAAAAAAAAAAAAAAAAAAAAAAAAAAAAAAAAAAAAAAAAAAAAAAAAAAAAAAAAAAAAATAAAAAAAAAAAAAAAAAAAAAAAAAAAAAAAAAAAAAAAAAAAAAAAAAAAAAAAAAAAAAAAAAAAAAAAAAAAAAAAAAAAAAAAAAAAAAAAAAATAAAAAAAAAAAAAAAAAAAAAAAAAAAAAAAAAAAAAAAAAAAAAAAAAAAAAAAAAAAAAAAAAAAAAAAAAAAAAAAAAAAAAAAAAAAAAAAAAAAAAAAAAAAAAAAAAAAAAAAAAAAAAAAAAAAAAAAAAAAAAAAAAAAAAAAAAAAAAAAAAAAAAAAAAAAAAAAAAAAAAAAAAAAAAAAAAAATAAAAAAAAAAAAAAAAAAAAAAAAAAAAAAAAAAAAAAAAAAAAAAAAAAAAAAAAAAAAAAAAAAAAAAAAAAAAAAAAAAAAAAAAAAAAAAAAAAAAAAAAAAAAAAAAAAAAAAAAAAAAAAAAAAAAAAAAAAAAAAAAAAAAAAAAAAAAAAAAAAAAAAAAAAAAATAAAAAAAAAAAAAAAAAAAAAAAAAAAAAAAAAAAAAAAAAAAAAAAAAAAAAAAAAAAAAAAAAAAAAAAAAAAAAAAAAAAAAAAAAAAAAAAAAAAAAAAAAAAAAAAAAAAAAAAAAAAAAAAAAAAAAAAAAAAAAAAAAAAAAAAAAAAAAAAAAAAAAAAAAAAAAAAAAAAAAAAAAAAATAAAAAAAAAAAAAAAAAAAAAAAAAAAAAAAAAAAAAAAAAAAAAAAAAAAAAAAAAAAAAAAAAAAAAAAAAAAAAAAAAAAAAAAAAAAAAAAAAAAAAAAAAAAAAAAAAAAAAAAAAAAAAAAAATAAAAAAAAAAAAAAAAAAAAAAAAAAAAAAAAAAAAAAAAAAAAAAAAAAAAAAAAAAAAAAAAAAAAAAAAAAAAAAAAAAAAAAAAAAAAAAAAAAAAAAAAAAAAAAAAAAAAAAAAAAAAAAAAAAAAAAAAAAAAAAAAAAAAAAAAAAAAAAAAAAAAAAAAAAAAAAAAAAAAAAAAAAAAAAAAAAAAAAAAAAAAAAAAAAAAAAAAAAAAAAAAAAAAAAAAAAAAAAAAAAAAAAAAAAAAAAAAAAAAAAAAAAAAAAAAAAAAAAAAAAAAAAAAAAAAAAAAAAAAAAAAAAAAAAAAAAAAAAAAAAAAAAAAAAAAAAAAAAAAAAAAAAAAAAAAAAAAAAAAAAAAAAAAAAAAAAAAAAAAAAAAAAAAAAAAAAAAAAAAAAAAAAAAAAAAAAAAAAAAAAAAAAAATAAAAAAAAAAAAAAAAAAAAAAAAAAAAAAAAAAAAAAAAAAAAAAAAAAAAAAAAAAAAAAAAAAAAAAAAAAAAAAAAAAAAAAAAAAAAAAAAAAAAAAAAAAAAAAAAAAAAAAAAAAAAAAAAAAAAAAAAAAAAAAAAAAAAAAAAAAAAAAAAAAAAAAAAAAAAAAAAAAAAAAAAAAAAAAAAAAAAAAAAAAAAAAAAAAAAAAAAAAAAAAAAAAAAAAAAAAAAAATAAAAAAAAAAAAAAAAAAAAAAAAAAAAAAAAAAAAAAAAAAAAAAAAAAAAAAAAAAAAAAAAAAAAAAAAAAAAAAAAAAAAAAAAAAATAAAAAAAAAAAAAAAAAAAAAAAAAAAAAAAAAAAAAAAAAAAAAAAAAAAAAAAAAAAAAAAAAAAAAAAAAAAAAAAAAAAAAAAAAAAAAAAAAAAAAAAAAAAAAAAAAAATAAAAAAAAAAAAAAAAAAAAAAAAAAAAAAAAAAAAAAAAAAAAAAAAAAAAAAAAAAAAAAAAAAAAAAAAAAAAAAAAAAAAAAAAAAAAAAAAAAAAAAAAAAAAAAAAAAAAAAAAAAAAAAAAAAAAAAAAAAAATAAAAAAAAAAAAAAAAAAAAAAAAAAAAAAAAAAAAAAAAAAAAAAAAAAAAAAAAAAAAAAAAAAAAAAAAAAAAAAAAAAAAAAAAAAAAAAAAAAAAAAAAAAAAAAAAAAAAAAAAAAAAAAAAAAAAAAAAAAAAAAAAAAAAAAAAAAAAAAAAAAAAAAAAAAAAAAAAAAAAAAAAAAAAAAAAAAAAAAAAAAAAAAAAAAAAAAAAAAAAAAAATAAAAAAAAAAAAAAAAAAAAAAAAAAAAAAAAAAAAAAAAAAAAAAAAAAAAAAAAAAAAAAAAAAAAAAAAAAAAAAAAAAAAAAAAAAAAAAAAAAATAAAAAAAAAAAAAAAAAAAAAAAAAAAAAAAAAAAAAAAAAAAAAAAAAAAAAAAAAAAAAAAAAAAAAAAAAAAAAAAAAAAAAAAAAAAAAAAAAAAAAAATAAAAAAAAAAAAAAAAAAAAAAAAAAAAAAAAAAAAAAAAAAAAAAAAAAAAAAAAAAAAAAAAAAAAAAAAAAAAAAAAAAAAAAAAAAAAAAAAAAAAAAAAAAAAAAAAAAAAAAAAAAAAAAAAAAAAAAAAAAAAAAAAAAAAAAAAAAAAAAAAAAAAAAAAAAAAAAAAAAAAAAAAAAAAAAAAAAAAAAAAAAAAAAAAAAAAAAAAAAAAAAAAAAAAAAAAAAAAAAAAAAAAAAAAAAAAAAAAAAAAAATAAAAAAAAAAAAAAAAAAAAAAAAAAAAAAAAAAAAAAAAAAAAAAAAAAAAAAAAAAAAAAAAAAAAAAAAAAAAAAAAAAAAAAAAAAAAAAAAAAAAAAAAAAAAAAAAAAAAAAAAAAAAAAAAAAAAAAAAAAAAAAAATAAAAAAAAAAAAAAAAAAAAAAAAAAAAAAAAAAAAAAAAAAAAAAAATAAAAAAAAAAAAAAAAAAAAAAAAAAAAAAAAAAAAAAAAAAAAAAAAAAAAAAAAAAAAAAAAAAAAAAAAAAAAAAAAAAAAAAAAAAAAAAAAAAAAAAAAAAAAAAAAAAAAAAAAAAAAAAAAAAAAAAAAAAAAAAAAAAAAAAAAAAAAAAAAAAAAAAAAAAAAAAAAAAAAAAAAAAAAAAAAAAAAAAAAAAAAAAAAAAAAAAAAAAAAAAAAAAAAAAAAAAAAAAAAAAAAAAAAAAAAAAAAAAAAAAAAAAAAAAAAAAAAAAAAAAAAAAAAAAAAAAAAAAAAAAAAAATAAAAAAAAAAAAAAAAAAAAAAAAAAAAAAAAAAAAAAAAAAAAAAAAAAAAAAAAAAAAAAAAAAAAAAAAAAAAAAAAAAAAAAAAAAAAAAAAAAAAATAAAAAAAAAAAAAAAAAAAAAAAAAAAAAAAAAAAAAAAAAAAAAAAAAAAAAAAAAAAAAAAAAAAAAAAAAAAAAAAAAAAAAAAAAAAAAAAAAAAAAAAAAAAAAAAAAAAAAAAAAAAATAAAAAAAAAAAAAAAAAAAAAAAAAAAAAAAAAAAAAAAAAAAAAAAAAAAAAAAAAAAAAAAAAAAAAAAAAAAAAAAAAAAAAAAAAAAAAAAAAAAAAAAAAAAAAAAAAAAAAAAAAAAAAAAAAAAAAAAAAAAAAAAAAAAATAAAAAAAAAAAAAAAAAAAAAAAAAAAAAAAAAAAAAAAAAAAAAAAAAAAAAAAAAAAAAAAAAAAAAAAAAAAAAAAAAAAAAAAAAAAAAAAAAAAAAAAAAAAAATAAAAAAAAAAAAAAAAAAAAAAAAAAAAAAAAAAAAAAAAAAAAAAAAAAAAAAAAAAAAAAAAAAAAAAAAAAAAAAAAAAAAAAAATAAAAAAAAAAAAAAAAAAAAAAAAAAAAAAAAAAAAAAAAAAAAAAAAAAAAAAAAAAAAAAAAAAAAAAAAAAAAAAAAAAAAAAAAAAAAAAAAAAAAAAAAAAAAAAAAAAAAAAAAAAAAAAAAAAAAAAAAAAAAAAAAAAAAAAAAAAAAAAAAAAAAAAAAAAAAAAAAAAAAAAAAAAAAAAAAAAAAAAAAAAAAAAAAAAAAAAAAAAAAAATAAAAAAAAAAAAAAAAAAAAAAAAAAAAAAAAAAAAAAAAAAAAAAAAAAAAAAAAAAAAAAAAAAAAAAAAAAAAAAAAAAAAAAAAAAAAAAAAAAAAAAAAAAAAAAAAAAAAAAAAAAAAAAAAAAAAAAAAAAAAAAAAAAAAAAAAAAAAAAAAAAAAAAAAATAAAAAAAAAAAAAAAAAAAAAAAAAAAAAAAAAAAAAAAAAAAAAAAAAAAAAAAAAAAAAAAAAAAAAAAAAAAAAAAAAAAAAAAAAAAAAAAAAAAAAAAAAAAAAAAAAAAAAAAAAAAAAAAAAAAAAAAAAAAAAAAAAAAAAAAAAAAAAAAAAAAAAAAAAAAAAAAAAAAAAAAAAAAAAAAAAAAAAATAAAAAAAAAAAAAAAAAAAAAAAAAAAAAAAAAAAAAAAAAAAAAAAAAAAAAAAAAAAAAAAAAAAAAAAAAAAAAAAAAAAAAAAAAAAAAAAAAAAAAAAAAAAAAAAAAAAAAAAAAAAAAAAAAAAAAAAAAAAAAAAAAAAAAAAAAAAAAAAAAAAAAAAAAAAAAAAAAAAAAAAAAAAAAAAAAAAAAAAAAAAAAAAAAAAAAAAAAAAAAAAAAAAAAAAAAAAAAAAAAAAAAAAAAAAAAAAAAAAAAAAAAAAAAAAAAAAAAAAAAAAAAAAAAAAAAAAAAAAAAAAAAAAAAAAAAAAAAAAAAAAAAAAAAAAAAAAAAAATAAAAAAAAAAAAAAAAAAAAAAAAAAAAAAAAAAAAAAAAAAAAAAAAAAAAAAAAAAAAAAAAAAAAAAAAAAAAAAAAAAAAAAAAAAAAAAAAAAAAAAAAAAAAAAAAAAAAAAAAAAAAAAAAAAAAAATAAAAAAAAAAAAAAAAAAAAAAAAAAAAAAAAAAAAAAAAAAAAAAAAAAAAAAAAAAAAAAAAAAAAAAAAAAAAAAAAAAAAAAAAAAAAAAAAAAAAAAAAAAAAAAAAATAAAAAAAAAAAAAAAAAAAAAAAAAAAAAAAAAAAAAAAAAAAAAAAAAAAAAAAAAAAAAAAAAAAAAAAAAAAAAAAAAAAAAAAAAAAAAAAAAAAAAAAAAAAAAAAAAAAAAAAAAAAAAAAAAAAAAAAAAAAAAAAAAAAAAAAAAAAAAAAAAAAAAAAAAAAAAAAAAAAATAAAAAAAAAAAAAAAAAAAAAAAAAAAAAAAAAAAAAAAAAAAAAAAAAAAAAAAAAAAAATAAAAAAAAAAAAAAAAAAAAAAAAAAAAAAAAAAAAAAAAAAAAAAAAAAAAAAAAAAAAAAAAAAAAAAAAAAAAAAAAAAAAAAAAAAAAAAAAAAAAAAAAAAAAAAAAAAAAAAAAAAAAATAAAAAAAAAAAAAAAAAAAAAAAAAAAAAAAAAAAAAAAAAAAAAAATAAAAAAAAAAAAAAAAAAAAAAAAAAAAAAAAAAAAAAAAAAAAAAAAAAAAAAAAAAAAAAAAAAAAAAAAAAAAAAAAAAAAAAAAAAAAAAAAAAAAAAAAAAAAAAAAAAAAAAAAAAAAAAAAAAAAAAAAATAAAAAAAAAAAAAAAAAAAAAAAAAAAAAAAAAAAAAAAAAAAAAAAAAAAAAAAAAAAAAAAAAAAAAAAAAAAAAAAAAAAAAAAAAAAAAAAAAAAAAAAAAAAAAAAAAAAAAAAAAAAAAAAAAAATAAAAAAAAAAAAAAAAAAAAAAAAAAAAAAAAAAAAAAAAAAAAAAAAAAAAAAAAAAAAAAAAAAAAAAAAAAAAAAAAAAAAAAAAAAAAAAAAAAAAAAAAAAAAATAAAAAAAAAAAAAAAAAAAAAAAAAAAAAAAAAAAAAAAAAAAAAAAAAAAAAAAAAAAAAAAAAATAAAAAAAAAAAAAAAAAAAAAAAAAAAAAAAAAAAAAAAAAAAAAAAAAAAAAAAAAAAAAAAAAAAAAAAAAAAAAAAAAAAAAAAAAAAAAAAAAAAAAAAAAAAAAAAAAAAATAAAAAAAAAAAAAAAAAAAAAAAAAAATAAAAAAAAAAAAAAAAAAAAAAAAAAAAAAAAAAAAAAAAAAAAAAAAAAAAAAAAAAAAAAAAAAAAAAAAAAAAAAAAAAAAAAAAAAAAAAAAAAATAAAAAAAAAAAAAAAAAAAAAAAAAAAAAAAAAAAAAAAAAAAAAAAAAAAAAAAAAAAAAAAAAAAAAAAAAAAAAAAAAAAAAAAAAAAAAAAAAAAAAAAAAAAAAAAAAAAAAAAAAAAAAAAAAAAAAATAAAAAAAAAAAAAAAAAAAAAAAAAAAAAAAAAAAAAAAAAAAAAAAAAAAAAAAAAAAAAAAAAAAAAAAAAAAAAAAAAAAAAAAAAAAAAAAAAAAAAAAAAAAAAAAAAAAAAAAAAAAAAAAAATAAAAAAAAAAAAAAAAAAAAAAAAAAAAAAAAAAAAAAAAAAAAAAAAAAAAAAAAAAAAAAAAAAAAAAAAAAAAAAAAAAAAAAAAAAAAAAAAAAAAATAAAAAAAAAAAAAAAAAAAAAAAAAAAAAAAAAAAAAAAAAAAAAAAAAAAAAAAAAAAAAAAATAAAAAAAAAAAAAAAAAAAAAAAAAAAAAAAAAAAAAAAAAAAAAAAAAAAAAAAAAAAAAAAAAAAAAAAAAAAAAAAAAAAAAAAAAAAAAAAAAAAAAAAAAAAAAAAAAAAAAAAAAAAAAAAAAAAAAAAAAAAAAAAAAAAAAAAAAAAAAAAAAAAAAAAAAAAAAAAAAAAAAAAAAAAATAAAAAAAAAAAAAAAAAAAAAAAAAAAAAAAAAAAAAAAAAAAAAAAAAAAAAAAAAAAAAAAAAAAAAAAAAAAAAAAAAAAAAAATAAAAAAAAAAA
>JAXGGA010013116.1:35000-36354 GCA_038373865.1 Uloborus plumipes
CCCCCCCCCCCCCCCACCCAACTCCACCCACACCCCCACACCCCAACCCCACCCCACCCCCCCCCCCCCCACCCCACCCCACCCCCCACCCCCACCACCCCCCACCCCCCCCCACCCCCACCACCGCCCCCCACCCCACCCCCCACCACCCCACCACCCCCCCCACACCCCCAACCCCCCCCACCACCACCCACCACCCCCCCCCCCCCACCCACCCCCCCACACACCACCCCCCAACCCCCACCACCACCCCCCTCCCCCACCCCGGCCCCCCCCCACCACACCCAACCCCCACCCCCCCACCCCCCCCCCACCCCCACACCACACCCCACACCCCACCCAACACCCCCCCCCCAACCCAACCCCCCAACCCCCACCCCCACCCACACCCACCCCCCTCCCACACACACCCCCCACCCCCCCCCAACCCCAACACCCCCCACACCCACCCCACCACACACACACCCCCCCCACACCACCCAACCCACCCCCCGACCCTCCCACCCCACCCCCCTCCCCACCCACCCCCCACCCACCCCACCCCCACCACCCCCACCCCACCACCCCCCCCCCCACCCCGCACCCCACCCCACCCCCCCAACCCCCCCCCCCCACCCCCCACCACCCCCCCACCCACCCCCCCCCCCCCCACCCCAACCCCATCCCCACCCCCCCACCCCCCCCACCACCAACCCCCCCCACCACCCCCCCACACCCCAACACCCCCCCCACCCCCCACCCCCCAACCCCTCCACCCCCCACACCCACCCCCCCCACCCACCCCCCCCCACTCCCACCACCCCCCCCCAACCCCACCCACCCACCCACCCACCCCCCCCACCCACCCACCCGCCCCCCCCCCCACCCCCACCACACCCCCCCCCCCCCACCCCCCCCCCACCCACCACCCCCCCCACCCCCACACCCCCCACCAACCCCACCCCCCCCCCCCCCCCACCCAACCCCCCCACCCCACCCCCCCTCCAACCCCCCCCACCACACCCACCTCCCCCCACCCCCCACCACCCCCACCCCCCCCCCCCCCACACACCACCCCCCCCACACGCCCCCACCACCCCACCCCGCACCCCCCCCCCCCCCCCACCACCCCCAACCCCCGCAACCCCCACCCACCCCCCCCCACCACCCCACCACACCCACACCACCCCACCCCCCCCCCCCCACCCCCCCCCCACCACCCCCCCACCCCCCCCCACACCCCACCATCCACCCCCCCCACCACACCCCCCACCACCCGCCCCACCACCCACCCCCACCCCCCACCGCCCCCCCACCCCCACCCCCCACCCAACCCCACCCACCACCCTCACCACCCCCACACCACCACCCCACC